>JBAWJQ010002722.1:0-127707 GCA_037783105.1 Bactrocera zonata | reverse complement strand
TGCAAAAATAAATATCTACATATGTACAAGAACATATGTGTGACACATTTCAAAGCATATTGTAGATTATCATAGGCGATGCACAATAAATACAAATTCAAACAGTGGAAAATCAAAAATTAAAACCATTACGGAACCGAGCTATACTAATTATATATAATTAAATATACTATACTATACTATCTTTCTGATCGTCTGTTCATGCAACCACTAACTCTAATAACAACGAAAAAATCTAGATAATATCCCAAACTCCGCTTAGTGGAAAACTCTAAAGTGCAATAAATCACAAAGTAAAATACTACTTCTCTGATTTAAAAATTAATTAGAAGACCATAAGTTCGATTCTCGAAAGCTTTTGCTGGAAACAAAAATGGGTTAAATTAGATGCTGATGAGCCATACCTCATTTAAGAAGAAAATTGCAAACTGCAAATCGTGCGATGCATAATCTGGCATACACTGGAGTTTGGTAGTAAAAATGGTTGAAATATAGCCATTAAATATCCCATTTTCCATAACAATATTATCGTTTTTTTAGTAGACCAAATATATATAGTTCTGATAACTTTTTGCAGCAATTGTGGCCGTATGTACCATGACCAACTTCGAAAAAAGTATTGCCTCATAGAAAACAATACGTCTCACAAAACGCGAATCTGTTAATGTTACAATTCGCGAGGATCAAACGGGAGGAATCATTTTATTAAATTGTAAGAGTATAAAATGCTCCTATATACCAGAACTCAGTCCGTCCGTCAGCATATTTATTCACACTCTAAGTTGATTAGCATTTAATAATGCGAGAAAATTTGAAAATTGTTGTTGTTTTTTGTGCATTGTATAACTTAATAACAATTGAAATTTTTGTTTTTTATACCCTGAACAGGGTATATTAAGTTTGTCACGAAGTTCGTAACACCCAGAAGGAAGCGTCGGAGACCCCATAAAGTATATATATAAATGATCAGTATGTTGAGCTGATTCGATTTAATCATGTCCGTCTATCTGTCTATCCATCTGTATATACACGAACTAGTCCCTCAGTTTTTAAGATATCCTTTTGAAATTTTGCAAACGCCATTTTCTCTACAAGAAGCTGCTCTTTTGTCGGAACTGTCGATATCGGACCACTATAACATATAGCTGCCGTATAAACTGAACGA
This sequence comes from Bactrocera zonata, assembly GCA_037783105.1. Classification (NCBI taxonomy): domain Eukaryota; kingdom Metazoa; phylum Arthropoda; class Insecta; order Diptera; family Tephritidae; genus Bactrocera; species Bactrocera zonata. The sequence goes on along the minus strand of JBAWJQ010002722.1, from coordinate 126,542 downwards.
TCGGAACCAAGTTCTTGTATGGAAAACTTTCTCATTTGACAATGTATAGTATCTTCACGAAATTTGGTGTAGATTGTTTTTAAGACAATAATGTAATCTCCGAAGAAATTGTTCAGATCGGTTAACTATAGCATATAACTTCCATACAAACTGAATATATAGTTACTAAAAGAAATGCACCTGTGAAGGGTATATTAGCTTCGGTGGAGCCTAAATTAACGTTTTTTCTTGTTTTTAATTTTTTCACGCAACTGAATTGTTGAAAATATTGCAGAAGTGTTTTGATGAATATGACAGCGCGTCTCAATAGCTCTCATCGAAGAGTTCAAGCATTTGAGTTAGTGTTTAAGAATTTGAAATTTGTGCAATACCGACGTCGAGTAGAGGCCGCAATAAAGTTGCTTGACAACATAGGAGAAAGGCCTACATTCACCAAATGTATCATTACTGGTGACGAGATGGGGATTTATGAATAACAGGGTTATTCCAAGTACATGTGAAATTGGATTAAGCGTTGGCATATTTAGAAGGTTATGACTGAAGATTTGTATTAAAACACGTGAAGATTTTTTTTCCATTTTTTGTAAGTCCGGGTCAAATTTGGTCAGATGTTATTTAATGTATTCATTTGCAAAACCTAGTGTTTTCGTTTGCTATGGTTATGGTCATGGGTATCATAAATTAACTAGCTGTTCGGTCCCAACCTGCTACAAAAACATTCAAAACTATTTCGCTTATACTTTCACGCGCCCGCTAATAGAAGACGTACTTGAGCTAGCTCAAACCTATATAAATGAGCATAATCAGAAAATGATATATGCTACATGTGTAGTAGGAGGGCCATAAGGAACAACATATTTTTGTGATGTTGTTGCACCAAACTCGTGTCAGTGGCAGAATGCTTAGCAAGTCATTGCCGTGCCAACTCGTTATGTTGTCAGTGTGTACATAGTAGTTTGAAGTTGCCATGGCAATGGCAGTGACAAGTGGTTGGACCACTTCAGCAGTGCGATTAAGACACATAAACGGCAGCATAAAGCGCGCTAAGTGAGCATAGCAAAGGATACAGTGCATTCGTCATTGCACATGTGGCTGTGTCTGCGTGTATTTTGCCACTTGCGGCAGTCATTCCGACAAGGACACACTTAAGTATGTGCGGCGTTTAACTGCTACAATTACTTGTCTAACATCACTGCTGAATGCGACATGATATGTTACGTATACGCCCAGGTATACGTTAATGTAAATATTGTGGTAAGCATTACCACTTATAACGCATGCAGGCTGTACAAGTTTCTGTATGAATAAGAATTTGACAAGCTAAGACTATACTTTATGATTCTATTCATATGTATATTTATAACGCGCGGAGATAAGGTATATTTCTACATTAGGATGCTTCAATGATTATTTAAAAAAATTTCAAAAGTTAGTAATTTTTAAATGTGTGTAAAACAATCACCTTGAAAAAAAAAGTTTGGAAAAGCTTATAGACTCACATATATATTAATCCTTTTATAAATAATATGTGTTTTTTTTTACTTTAACAAAATGGGAGTTCTCCCAAGTTCTTTATATGAGAAGCTAATATAAAAACAGCGTTTTGTTAAAGTCAAGCATCAAATAGAAACAAAGAACGAGGGTAAGTGGTAAGAGTTTGAAAAAAAATTAAGTTTCTTAAATGCCCTAATATAGATGTATATACTTATGTACCAATTGGATATGGAGATGTATATGCTAATTGCTGAAATACCATGAAAAGTAAATATTTGAAAAGTCATACAAAATGTTAGCTTAAAGTTTTGCTATTACAGCTAAGGAAACAAAGAATAAAAGTTGGTATGTATGATATATGCATATTTTATGTATCTATTTAACCCGAAGGAGCATAATTCATTTGAATTTAATTTGTTTTGAAATATATGAGATTCTAGTTGACCACTTAACCAATAAACATTTATTTTCTTTATATGTATAAAAAATTTAATCCAAATATTTGTTTAAAATCACGTCAACTCAATTATTTTCATCAGTGACTTCCGTAATAGTTACATTCGAAGTTGCCTCTGACGGTATTACTGTGACAATTGGTCGATGATAACTGAAGTATGTTACAAAAGTATTAGACATCAAATTATCAAGATATCTAATAAATACAGCATCTATTGTAATTCCATATCTTGTAGTACATTCTCTCGGATTGTTGGTGTTGGAGGAACCATATTAAAGGCATATACCCATATAGATATGATCGTCGCTGTGGCGATACCGGCCGTTTATCATAGAGAAGGTTCACGGCGCGGAGAACGTAAAAATATTTTTGGCTAACTCGGTCGAAATGAGGGAGTTTCACCACTGCCTGCTCGGTAGGAGAAATTTTAGCAGTTGTGCTTGAACAGAGCTGAGCATTCTATGAAAATTATACGCACATACATATATTGCTGTTACAGACGTATGTTAGCGCTTTTGCATATATTTTTATACGTTTACATGCCGGCATATGTATTCACATGAATTATTATTGTGCATACATTACATACATAAATACACGCACAAATAATGCAGACACAACGTACATACTATAATGCGTTCACATGTAGATATGTCACCTGCAAAAATTACAAATGCCTGAAATAGCATCAGCTGCGTCACAAGTCAATATGGCAGCCAAATAGTCGATGCCCAAATTTGTAGAAAAACACACAAAAACAACATTTTCATTTATGAACGCAAGCGCACTTTTAATAGACAAACTCGCTTTATTCATAAAAGCAAACACCATTACATCTCCCCGAGCATAAATTGAACAACTTTCTGATGTTCCTTCACAGAAAGAATTGAGAAAAGTGGCAACATAGCTGTTATCGATTTATAATATTTGTCGATTCTACAATATTTTTCCGTGGCTGGCAAAAATCTGCGTCGATATGTATGCACGCTCATACATATGCGTACATATTTACGCAAGTTTGTTGGTAAAGCTGTTAGAGCGGCAAGGGAGCGGTGACAATCGGCGATCGTTCGCTTATATTTTCAGCACAGCTCGGATTTTATACCAATACTAGAGAACGTACATATGTTTAGAATATTTAGCAGAATTGAGCATTTTCAGTGTTAAATGAGAAAAATTATGTTATTTCCAACGTTAAGAATGTACTCTTACAGATTCGCATATTTACAATGCACAAACGACTCTACATATAATTTATATACATGCATATGTATATATGTACATATACAGTTATGTGAAAAATAATAAGGACAGGGATGCAAAAACCCAAAACTTCAAAATATTCTTAGTATGCCATGAAAAATGCCGCCACTTAACGGTATATTTTTTTTACTCATTATTTACATAAACAAATTCCGCTAGACAAACGCAAAGTATTTGCACACATTTTGGATCTAGTCATTCTGTGTTTAACATATTCAGTATTCGGTTGTGCGATTTAATGAGGACAGCGTGTCGTTTTAAGACAATATCGAATTTTCTTTTATTAAAACGTGTTTATTTGCAGAGATAAGGTAAGAATAACATTTTCAGTTTTAATATCAATCATTTAGAACCAGATTTTTTTCTTTATTGAATAGATATGGGGAAGGGTAAGCACTGCGATCCGAAATCTGGAGAACATATTAAAAACTTGGTGAAACAGGGGAATTCGTATAGAAAAGTTGCGAATTTACTTAACATTTCAAAAGCAATGGTTGAAAAAGCAGTTAAGTGGATTCCCAAGATTGAAACACGCGGCAGGAAGCCTAAAATAACTCTGTCCACCAAAAAAAGGATAATTCACTGTGTTAAAAAGATTCCATTTATCTCATCCAAACAAATTAAATGTGATTTGAATATTGTTGTTGACCCGTCAACTATCCGCAAAGTGCTCATTAAGGAAAATCTCAAGTCCCGAAGTCCTAGAAAAGTGCCTATGTTATCGGAAAAGAACGTGCAACAAAGACTAAAGTTTGCTGAAGAACATGTGCTTTGGTCTAAGGAGAAATGGCGTAATATTCTTTGGTCTGACGAAACAAAAATAAATTTTTTTAATTCTGATCGAGGTATTCATCATGTTAGAAGACCACCAAACGCAGCTTACAATCCTAAATATACCATAAAATCCGTTAAACATGGTAGCGGAAACATTATGGTCTGGGGATCGTTTTCATACAACGGTGTGGGGCCGCTCCATCGCATACAGGGTATTATGAAGGCAACCGATTATGTAGAAATTCTTCAAGAATGTATGCTACAGTACGCTGAAGATAATATACCCTTTAAGTAGATATTTCAGCAAGATAATGACCCCAAACACACAGTTAAGTGTACAAAAGAGTGGTTTAGGGTCAATAACATTGATGTAATGGAGTGGCCTCCGCAGTCCCCGGATCAAAATCCGATAGAAAAATTGTGGAATACAATGAAAGCGTCAATAAGAGGAAAGTGTCCAAGTAACAGCGACGAGCTCTGGCAACTTATTCAGGATTCCTGGAACGCAATCCCGGTTTCCGTCTGCCGCAATCTAGTTGATTCCATGCCGAAGCGGTGTCGATCAGTTTTAAACAACAAAGGATTTTCAACAAAATATTAAACAATTTAGAAATGTATTTAAACACAATTGAATGAAAACTATTTCCTTTTTCTTATTTAATATTGTTGTTTTTTAGTTAAACTAGAAGTGTCCTTATTTTTTTTCACATGATAATATCTCAGATTATAAGAAAAATGAAAATAAAATAAAATAATTTGCCATATCTGGGTAAAACTATACAAAAACCCTTTTTCCAGTTTGTTTACAATAATTTAGCTTGGTTCACTGCTTTTAATTCCCTCCCATTTTTGGATCCACATAAACTTCATTCACCGCAGGCCACTGTCCTTATTATTTTTCACATAACTGTACATATGTTCTATATATGTATGTACATATTTTATATCAAAGCACACAAGTATATACGTACAAATTGAACTATTTCATGATGAATTCCTTAAATCTTTGGATATATGTACAAAGTCCTTCATGCATTATTACCTAAATATTTAATTAATGTAGGTTTAATAAGTTACACATATGTACTATATTTACGTATCTATTTGCTGGGCATTACATGTTTGATGACATACATACATACATATATATGTATTAAATGACCAAGCCGTCGCGCATATTCACGTACATATGTATATAATTATGTGTGCATGTAAGCAAATATGACAGACCATACATATAATATTTGTAAATTTGTCTACACACAACTTTATATGTAAATATGTACTCTTATTGCTTCATGCGCAATCTCCGTTGTCACGAGCAACTAATGGCTGAAGTTCACGTTTTGTCGAAGAGTCAATGTGTCGAAGAGCTGACGCGACGACAAAGGGTCACAACATTGTGTTGTTGGTAGAAAATCCGAGCTGTGCCGAAAACACAAACGAACGATCGCCAATTGCCACTGCTTCCTTTGCAGCTGTAACAGCTTCTCTAACAAACCAGCGTAAATATGTATGTTTATGTATGAGCTTGCATACATTTCGACACAGATTTGTGCAAGCCGCGTAAAAATATACATATACATACATATGAATGCTACATACAGATGCATGGCGATCGGCCTGTATCGCCACGGCGACAATCATATTTATCCGCGTCTATAGATGTTTCACATCAAAATTTTCCTTGATATTATTTTTTCGATGCACTCGATGCAAAGCTCACACACAAGGGGCGACTGAGCTAAAAAATAGCAGATGAAAATTTTACAAAAGTAGCGGTTGGTTGATGGCTACGAAATAATATTTGAAAAATGTTGCAGAAATATTGTGAGGCATCCGCTTTATCACAAGTATTTGAGTGAATGAAAATATTTAGATGAGTTTAAAACCGACTGATTGTCTGTCTGTCCGACAGTGTGAAACCCTTGTATAGCCTTTTACTTAGATCAAAACACCCACATAGGCAATAGATTACTACAAGTATACGAGAAGAGTTCATAAATATCCTAGGACTAAATTAAATGCTGTTGAGGTTTTTTCTAATCTCGTCTCGGTATAAGACAGTAAATTGATTAGATTCATGATAATTTAAAATTGCACAAATGAAAAGAGAATGAAAATAAATTACCACAGCTTTTTATGCTAGCTATCATGGGCTGTATAATTGCAGAAAAAGAGTTGGGATAAAACGGGGACTCTAAAATATCTGCAGTTAACGAATCAGCTCAAAAGTAAAATAGACTTGCAGGTGAAAATTATAGTCATATAACTTTAACCAGCTCAGCTTTCACTATACTCATTTCACATTTTAATTACTTTACGTCTTTTTAGAAAACTTATTTAAATAAAAATTTCAAACTTTTGGCTTAGCAAGTGCAAAGTACATCAGCACTCCAGTGTCTTATTTTACTTCATTACACTTAGCAATTTTAAGCACGTTCATTTGATTACTCTAAAGCGAAGAAGCAGCGTCTAGTGGCCAGTTGAGTGGCTCCACCCGAACATTTTAGCAACTTTCCGTGGGTTGATTAAGTGCGTCTTCTCATCGAAGGCAAACTTATCTTGTAAAAAGTTTAATGCCGCCAACGTTTGCAGTGCGATAAAAATGCATACAGGCATTTAATATAAACTGAATTTAACCAACAATTAACACAAAATAATGTTAAAGTTATGCTGCCGTGAACTAAACCTAATACTTGTGTAAGAATTATTGGAGAATTTAAACGTATCGCCTTGAATTAACTTATGGATTGTACTTACATTACTGCTGAGTTATCGCCCGTTGGCATCAGTGCATTATTTACACCCCTATACAAACATATATTGAGCAAAGGTAAATGATGTTCATACAAATATATTGATAAACGGATCTCTGCAACTCAGGCGATTTCATCTCTACTAATGAGTTCGTACTTATTTGCTCAATAAGTACATTTTAATTATGCAGTTATATGGTAGCTCGCTTGGAAAGCTATAGAAAGTAATTAAATTGATTGTACGAGTATGCTTATCATCCTAAACATAAATACCTTTATATGTGTGTATGCCTTTGCAAAGGTAAATAGTAGTATGATATTTAATCTTCGTTGCACATACATACATACATACATTGTATATTATTCAAGCAATAGGAGTATGTAATTGTTGTACAATTATCTTGAATAGCATCTTATGCGGGCAGGCCGTGAAGTTATTGTAATGTAAGTATTTGCCCGAGTGTGTGGTCCCGCACTCTAATAGGTGTACTGTACATATTATGTCTCTTAAGTCACTAAAACTGCAGGAACTAAATTCACGCAGAACAATTCTGCTACCGACAGTGGACGTGGATGAAATTGGACGATAACCCCACATGCACCCTATATAATGGTTCTTTTACAAACTACCTAAAACGCCATATAGCCCTTCCTTATTTATTGAAAAGGTTCTTGTTATACTTACAGCTCTTTGTATATAAACTTTTGTAACTCTCCATATGATGAAGAGTATGGACTATTTTTATTCGTAGGGTTCTTCTAAATCTAATCGAGAGGGATATAAAGTGTTATATGTAAAAATATTGTTATATTCCATTTTAGGTGCAATTTCTTACCTCAGCAACTGCTCGATTAGTTTGCAGCACATTTCGTTCATGATATTTGCGTTACGCACTCATGATATATTTTGAGAATGAGTTAAATCGATAGATCGATACAACAACGCCTACTTCCCACATTATACCGTTTTATTTCCATCTGGATAATTAAGTATTAATGAAGATATTAAACTAAAGTTTAGCGCCAATTATGACCTTGACATATAGTTATTTTTGTCTAAAAATTACAGAAACACGACACAAAAATTGGTATAAATATTGGTAAATGATTTATTGCTTCATATTTATTTCTATCAGAGGTTTATAAAACCAATTCAACATTTCGGATTGTTGTTAAGGATTACTAAAAGGTGATTTGAAAATGAATCTTCTCAGCTTAGATGTTTCACTAAAATTCCATAAATCCGTGTTCATAAAACTAAACGTAAATTCCTATTTTATTTTTATTTTTGGTAAATTTTCATATCGAAAGTATCACATTCAAAATAATGAAAATAAAAATCTCTATTGCTGTTACATTGTGGGTGGAAAGAGAAACTAAGCTAAGAAATACGCTAAATTTATATGAAAAGATAACTAGGAGGGGTTAGGAGGGAAATAAAGTTGAAGATTATATATTTAATAGTTAGCAGTTTGGATCTATTACACTATATTTTGAATCTGCAATAGAGCTGCAGCATCTTGGTGATATATAGATTTTTAACCTTCGATTTTTCTGATTTTAACCGATTTTTCTACCCCATAAAAATTCTTAAAACCCTCTAATACTTGAATATATCAAGCTGAGCATTTTGAAAATATTGACTGATGAAATTAGAAATAATAATAATAGACTAATCGTGCGAACAACGGGAAGCTCCCTTATTTTGAATCGGCAATAAAAATTAGTGACAGAAAGTTTTTTCCAAAGAATATCAAATAAGAATGCTGCCAAGTAGGAAGGTTTTTGCCGTGTAATAAGCCGGTCCTGCTTCAATTCCGTTGCGCGTATTTTCAGTCACTCAAAATAGCTACCACAGAATTATTTTTGCATTGAAATTTAATTTTCAAAATTTATATGTGTTATTTTTTCACTTTATCCTTTAAAAATTTACTATTAAAATTAATACTATGATTGAATGTTATTTTGTGTCTTTGAAGTTGCTAAAGTTGCAGCAAAGCAAAGTAAGCTCACGTGCATCCGCTTACGCGGCTTAAGTCTGCACTACACTTATGTGGCAGAGAAAAAAATTAAATTATCACACGTAATGGGATTAACACCTTCCTGCGCACACAATTACAAGCAGGTAAGAGATAAAATTCCCGGCAATATGAGGAGTTTTGCCGCACACTATGCAAGAAAAAAATTAAATTAATGTGATGATGGGAAAAAATCAGCAGCGTTGGCGAAACTCTGTAGTTAGTGGAGTTACATAGTGTTGCAAATTTAAAAAGCCACACGCGCACAGAGCGACACCAACAAGCAGGAGCGCAATGCATGCAGGTAGATAGCGCCAATGCACACCAATGTGTATGTAGGCTGCCTAGAAACTAGTTAAAAAAGAATTGTAGTCTGAACCAATTATCTCGATAATTCTCCATCTGTACAAACCAAAAAAATAATACTTTCTACTATGAAATAATCAGCCTTCTTGCAAACTTCATCTGTGTAAATCGATCTCATGTGATTTTACTGTATTTTTATTTTCACGTGAATGAAAACTGCATGTCACATTTATTAAATTTTTTAGAAAAAACGTTCATTTATAAAGCCAATTATAGATTTCAATGATAACCTCACGCTATTGACTTATTGCTATTGAGAAGCATGCAAATATATGCTCTCCCTCCTTGTAAAACCTTTTATATATCAGGTTTTCCCAGTTTGGTGTTGACAAAAAACGTCGCATATACCAAAATAAAGCAAATTGTAAATAAAGTATGCTTACATTTTATTGATAATAGACAATGCAAATCATGGTTTTTTTTGGAGAGTTTGTTTGCGTGAAATTTAGTGTGAAGCTGAAAATATTTATAAGGGTCTTTTAGGTTTCAACTATTAATAGGCAATCGTAATCTTAAACGAAATGTAAAAAATATTGTAATAATAATGTGAGTGGAAAAAAGGTTCAAATCTTAAAAAAAAAAGTGTATGCTGTCCTCCTAGATAATATATAATATAAGTAAAAATTGCATTCATTCCCTTAAATATATTGATTAAATTTCGGAATTGTCGAGGGTCGGGAATGCAAGGGCCAATTACTATAATAAATTCATTGAAATTAATAGGAAAAATATACTAGATTTTTTCATTGTCTTTTATTTCAACAAGAGTTTTAACGCAGATTAGTTTGTATTTTTCTGATTAACTTGGAACTATACTGAACTAACAGTAGAACTCATCGGAATGGAACTATCTTATCCGTTATTATCTAGTGGAACCGGTCAAAATTGGACCGCGAAATAATACACAGGTTGATAATCGTCACCGGCAAAATTTTTCTGTAAAAGTGGACATTGCCTAGACATTAAGTTAGAACTAGTACGAGTACTACCGTTAAAAGAGCTTATTCCTTGCTAGCTCTGAACTACTTATATTTTCTACAGAATAGGTACACTTTTGACATGTGCATGTGAATAGTTAGCAAATATTTACTCATACACACGCTTATAAGCTCACACTCTAACCTTATAGAAAGGCGACAAGGCTGAGGCTGCAGCCGAGGTGACATGACAGTCACATCCTAATTGAAATAACACTCTTTTTGCGCCACAACGCTGTGAATGCCTGCAGTTGCCTGCCAGCGAAGACGAAGCATATCGGCATTGCGCCAGCTGCTCAGTTATGCTGATATACAGATGATTACATATACATACATCCATAAATACCACCTTCGTGTGGTGAACTCATTATGCGAGCATACAAAATAATTATTTTCAATCTCAAGTACGGTGTTGCCATGTAATGCAATGCTGCTGTCGTTAAAAAGTGAAATTAATGACTCAAAGGATGACTGGCAAGAGCCGAGCAGAGGTTCGGCTGCTGGCGGTAGGTGCGGTAACTTAAAGCAAAACTTAAATTATGATTGGATTTTGAGGCGGAAATGTTGTTGTTGTCTAAATCAGTGTCTTTATTTTTATATGGACTGATTAAGTCAACTAAATAAATATCTTTTTTTTTACATTTTTTCAAAATTCGTTTCTTTTGTTGGTTGGTTGGTGTATCGAAATTCAGGAAACTAGTATTTGACCCTTCCCTTGCACAGCTTTACAGTTTGAGGAATTTTCAAGTGAAAACCTCAACCAACCATTAAATGGATTTTGTTGTGCAGACAAAAATTATTAGGGTTCTAAACATTTTGATTATCTCATGCTTTAAGGCACTTAACGTAATTACTGCACGCAAAAAGCACAGCAAAAGGCAAATGTAACAACAATAATAACAGCAAGTGTTTAAATATATTTAACCGCAAACGAAAACACTAAAGTCACCATTGCCAGACAATTAAGGCACCCACAATACAATAACAACAACCGTATAAACACGGTATACGTTGGAAACAATAAAAACAACAACAATAATAGTAACAACAAAAATATAGAGAATTCAGCTCAAGATGAGGCCTGATGAGATAGATGGCTCTACCGCTATCTACTTACAAGTGCAGGAAGTTGTTTGCTGATGACATATACATACATATTATATATAATATAGTACATATTTCTATGTGTATAAATATGTATATGTATATGTGTGTAAGTGCGTTCTTTCTATTTTTGTTGTACAGGGATAGAACTTTTACTCTGTGGTCGTCGCAGTTGCGGCTAATGATGCTTATGTCCAGAACAAAATAATTAGTTACAAGTGAGATGGCCGCAAAGCACCAACAAACTAGACAACCATGAAAACGCAAACAAAAGAAACAACAAAATAAAAGCAAAAATATAAAAATAGCAGATAACAGTACAAACAAAATGGGAGGAAATACTGTAAATTTAATGCTACAGCGCTAAGCTTAGGTGAGCGAATGCCAGTTAGAGTTTCTGCTGCTTTGCACCAAAACAGTTAAAAGCTGGAAAAGGCAAGTTCCGCCGTGAAATTTTTTCGAAAACCATACAAATTGTCCAGGCTGTTTAGCAATCGACTTTTGGTTAACCATTTTGGTGTAGGGTAAAGCCATTTATTGTACTATACTATATAATTTAATTACTCGCCCTGAGCGAGAGTGTAAAAGGTTCATTGATAAATTGTTGTAATGATAAGCGTTTTAAAGCGGTGTTTACCTGCAAGGAATACGAGTTCGTAACCATATAGTGTTTCAGATTCTCACAATATTATGCACAAGATATATGTATGTATAATCCTGCCATAAGTTTTGTTACCAGTTTAGACCATTATAAAAATTAAACTAAAACACGTTTTTTTTTTTAATTAATTTTATTTATTATTATAACTAGCGTACTCAGCCCGCTTCGCCGGGCTAGATTTCGCTTTATTTTACAATAAATTACAATTTATCTCTAAATTATTTAATTTATCTCTTAATTATATTAAATTATTCAATTATCTTCATATTCATTTTCTTTTGTGCTCTTTTCGAGCGGGTGAAGATTATTACCTACACCCATATATGTATATCTTAGTAAATAGAATATCGTTCTTATCAGTGATACAAAAGCATATCGGGCTCAAGTTAATACCAGAATTGAAAGTACGACGTTTGGCTTAGGACAATAGTTTTTTTTTTAACTATTAATGTTGATTACAAATAAGAAATAATTATTATTACCTGACGTTCATGAAATTTAAAAAACAAACTGGGTAAAGCGCTTCAACTTTTGAAATTTTTTTATTTTCTTTTCGAAAAATTAAAAAGCATTCAAATTGTAAAATGGATTACTTTTTTACATGTCTCACTTCTCCAAATGCTTCTAACTTACTCTTGGGACATTTAATAGCCCTGACAATAGAGTCTCTATTTATTTAATTGTGAATACAAAATTGTGCATGATATTGAGATGTTATGTTCGATTTCCTCAACGTAATCTTTTAAAATAATTTTAATTATTTTTAACGTGGTTACACAAATGTGGATATAAAATATAAAGAAATATAAGGCACCAATATTTATTTATATTTCATTACTCACCATTTACTTGATTAATAATATTGTAGTTTATTTCTCCAAATATTTTATCCGCAAAACAATGTAAATTTCCAAACCTAATCGAATGACATTATTTTTGTTTTTTACTTAAAATGTAAATATTTATAAGTAACTTAAAAGATAAAATTGAATATTAATAGAAAATTAGAGATTTCTCCCAAAATAAATTTTGAAAAAAAAATAAAACATAAAATGTAATTTTTTTAAGAGTTAAAATAGTAATATAATAGTACGTGATAAATATAAATTGGAGGATGGAGTCATGTGTAGAAGTTCACGCAAGTGAGGAAAGTTGTCTGATCGCCATTCACTTGGGAGTGGCCAGAAACGATTCTTTTACACATGGCGCAAGCAGCTCACGACTTCCGGTCTTTGAGCAAGTATTTTTTTTCTATTTTTTGCAGCTCATGGATTTTCATTTTGAATCACATGATTCATAATCAACAATTTCGAAAGTCACTCTAAGTGTTTTTAGAAATATTAATTTAGTTAACGACTACAAAATTTCAACCAATCCATTCTAAATATTCTACGAGCAATTAGAAACCATTGTGAGCTATACAAGCTTACGCACATCTCCTAAAAATAAAGACTACGCTCGTCTCTTGAAATTTTGTTGTCATTCGTTGCCGGATTAAACTATCGTAATTTGGAAGTAAGCCTGAAAAAACAAGTAAAAACTCTTCCTGAAAATTTAAGTTGAACAGTTCTGAATCTGTTTGAACTAATTTGAAACTGGTATAATTCTAGCACTTGAATTCAAAATATTGCCAAATTAAAATACCAATTTCTTGAATGAAAGAAGACAGTTGGCTGAATAGTTGGGTCAAGCTAGTCTAGTGGAGCAGCTTTTAAAGAGGCTGTTTAAGTATATGATACAACCACATCCTCGTAAGTGGAGTGCTTTCAACTTTGGTATCATGCTCGTAAAATGGAGAAACCATTTCAACCGCTTTTCAGATAATAGAATGAAACTTCGTATATTGATCGAATTAAGAACAGATAACCACAATTTCATTACAATCATTTAGAAATTCTCAATTTAAAATTTTTATTATTAATTCAGTACATTAAAGAATCTAATCGCAAATGCAACTGTATAAAGGTCAAACCAAACAGCGCATTAACTCGCTTCATTGCACCCAATTTATGTACATACTTGTATGTATGCGCACAGATATGCTAGCATGAATGGGTGGGTGCGTCGATCCACTGCTGGCCGTTAACTACTTTAATTTGTTGAGCAATTTAATTAATATTAAGTGCTATCTATGCGCGTGATTTTTGTGGCTTTCGAACAATTAACTATTTGAATCAATTACATATAAAGAACATTGCGGAAGGGCTAGATCTAAAAAATGTGGGGAGAATCTTTTGATGTATATCGATATCTCTGTAAAACTGTGTAAAATTTTATCTATTTTAGTCAATACCACATACTATTAACATAGCACGTACTAATAAAATATTCCCTGGGTTTCATTAGGGTCCTCACATACCATCACCAATCAGTTGGAGCAGAGTCAGCCGGATGTTCGAAAATCATTATACCAGTTGTATAGGGGCTAATACAAGTTTTCGTCTAATTTCAATTATTTTAGATACAAATATGCACTATTATGAGTAAAACGTGAATGGAAATGAAAGATCATTGGTATAATTCCAATATTGGCCGATATATGCGGTCTAGAGTCACCAGGAAGTTCGAAAAACTTTGTTGGATATGAAAGTTAACCCTCTTGAACGCTAAAATCAACTGTTTAAAATAAAAATTTGAAAATTGGTGTGTATGTTTATTTGACATCACTAAATTTAATTTTAAAATCACATTTTCTCTAAACCATTTTACTTAGATGTTATTTGATGTCCCTTGTGTGGGACATTGTTACTTAGGCAACTAAGATACTAAATATTTTCGTTGTTTGGAATCAGTTATTTTATTTAGACATATTCACTTCACCGTACACATTCTGAATTTCATTATCATTAGTTTATGGCCGCGATGGCCGTTCGCCATTTAAAATGTCGGTTACACCGATTTCCACGAAGTTTGAAGCCAAGTTTACAACTTTGTTAGCATACCATCTAGTAAATATAACTTCTCCATTAACGCCTATGCTTTGAACAACTGAACCTCGACCTCGTTTGGACAATACATTATTGTCGGGCAAGGGAGGATTTGCAAAGCGATTGGAACGAACCGTACCAGCCACATATATGCCTTTGTGATAAAGAACTTCAAATATTTTAAAGGACGGGAAGAAGTTGTCAAAATACAATTTTTGTCTTTTTTCTTCTTTATGGATATGCTTTGCTAATTCAATTACAATCGCAGAACCGCTTCAAGCTGTCTTGACTAGATTGTAATTTAGAGGTGTAGTCGAACCTTGGTAATCAATAAAATCGTACGACATGCCACTTTTTCCACATAAAAGGTATACTTGGTTTTTCTTTTACATATTGCTTCGCAATGAAGTTTCTTTTAAATGAGATTATTTGCCCAACAAGGCAAAGATTCTCCTCTAATGGTAATTCATCCAGACGACAGCAAATATGCTCAATGAATGGACGCACTTTGAATAACCGATCTTTGCAGCCACTAAAATGTCAGTTACAGGCAGCTGGTTTCTGAAGGAGAACAATCGATTAGCCGTCATATCATTCGCAAAAAAGGCATGTTTCAACAACTGTCGTAGTACATCCGAAAACGGGGAAGCTTCAAGCAACTCATAATAATATTTTAAGTCATAAATGCATGAATTTCATCAGTGCTGCATGGTTTAAAATTTAAATCTCCTATAAATTGAAAACAGAACATTATTAAAAACATAAACAAATCAAACGAAAAGATCCAATCTTTTTGAATAGAATATAAATTTTTACTAATATAATTAATTCAAATATAAATACGGAGTCCTTTCGATGGTGTTGTTATCTGCTGGCGGTACAAACTGCATTTTATCTGATTTAAAAGTTCGCGGCATTCTAGTTTTGAACTTTATGTCCTTTTTTGTGCATTGGATGACGGTGATCTCTTCAAGGTATATTTGATACGCTTGCAAAATATTATTAAAATTGAGCCATTTGGTAACCAACAAGTGCTTCCTCAGAAAATGCCGGCAACTCCAGTTCTTCAACATTTTCAATATATTCATGAGCTTCCACTGCGTCTGAAACAAAGTAATTTCAAATGCATTGTTATTGGGGGGTATTACAGCATATTCAATAACAGTATCTCTTTCTAAAGGTTCCAATATTTGTCCTCCGCTAATATTACGGAAAATAGTAATTTCTGAAAAAATGACGTAAATCGCAGAAAATATTAAAGCGACCGCTCACAAAAAAAAAAATATTCGTTGAGTAATCTAGTCCCTTTTAAGAGGCAGCTATTTTCTGCATCTTGAGATATAGCTCGCGTATTTATATCACATTTGTTTTTAAATCAATAAATATAGAATCAGGAATACTTATAACTTTTTTTTAGAAAATTCACTTTTAAAAACACTTTATAAACACAATATTTGTAATAAGAACATTCCTTCATGTAATTAAGCCGTGCACTGCGGGTTTTGCATGTAAATTATTTTAATTAACATCAAAGTGAAGCTAATAAAGCACTTAACTTTAAAATAATATCCTGCATAAATATTTTTAAACATAAATTTAATAAAATGCAGTAAAGTTTTGAAATTGTTGAAATCCCTTATAAGGGGCATCGCGTTAAGAGAAGTATTGACCCGATTCAACTCATTTTCGAAACACAGATATAGTCTATCATTGCCAGGAAATTATTTGTCCTTGAACTTCAATTAATATCTCACACACTGTGCGCTATTTATGGTAAAAAGTCAATTATGGTCACTGGGGTCCAAAAATGCGTTAGCTGGGGCTTAATCAGTTTACACTGGATGCGGACATTTTTAGTCATAAGGTGGCATATTTTAAAAACATTTTTGAGCAAAGTTTTACCTCGTTGTATTAATTTCTTCTTAATTTGTCTTGTGAAAGGATCAGATGGAATTTAAAATTGTGTTATATCGGAAGTAGGTGCTTAAGGGATGTCGGTAGGTGTGCTTAAGGGATTTGTTCTGAGCTAATAAGCGAATTTTAAATTTGGTACACTATAGAGACTCCGTTTTGGCGAAATAGCAACAAAGTCTGCTTTTGAGGATTAACTTTAGTAATACTTTATAAGTTTTACATTGTGGCCGATTAAATTAATGATGTGAAGTTGTAATATTCTCAAAACACGCATGCAGACTTTGAGAGCACGAAACAAATGTCTTTGATGGGCATATGTGGACGTGCGTACTGTATTTCGGATTATAGCATAGGTGATCGTACATATGGGAACGAACTGAACATAGAGCTGCGTCGAATGAACTTTGTGAGGACGAGGAGGCATACCCTTGCCATGGCTCATTACCAGATCCATCGACGTCAACTCAAAAACCTCCTCGGACATCTGGAAGAAAAATTAGGAGGCTGGAAAAAAATTAGATAGATTCCTGTATATTCTAAAAAAAATGTTGTCAGTGAAAGTGCGATTGGTTACCATAAAAGGGGAGAAGCATCGCATGTAAGAATCCACACGTGGAATAGATTTAGATATTAAAAGACAGGAACTCAAAGCTTTACCCAAAAATTTAAGAAAATAAATACTTAACATTTAAATTTTTAGTTGTAAGCATTTAATGGAAAGCTTTCTTAATTTTTTCTTTTTTTCTTTACTGGCGTAGACACCGCTTACACGGTTATAGCTAAGTTAACAACAGCCCGCAAGTCGAAATACAAAGTGCAATCAGATTCGTCTCCACCTGATCTCTCCAACGCATAGTGTATCGTTTAATACAAGCTAGGGGGACAAAAATATTTTAGTTTGAAATTTAATTATTTTGGTCGTGTTGATTAATTATTTTAAGTTTCATTGAATAAATTTATATATTTTTTTTGGATTTACGAATAGAAAACAAAAATTTGTGTAAAAAATATATTTAATTATTTTTTTTAAATTCAGAACATACAATAACATTTACTTGAACGTATAAAATAGAGAAAATTTCAATAACAATAATAGGGGTGTTCGTAGAAAATCTCTTACTAATCATACATTTCAACTAATGAGAAACGCGCTGACTAATAAGGGATTTTTCTACGAACAGACCTAATAATAACAATAACATAAAAATAACAATAACACACAACAGCAAAATGCTTAATACTACTATATCATTACTCATCATCACTGTTAGATTCACCTGAATCAGATACTACAAAATCTTTATCGTCATGGTCACATGTTACCTGGCGTGGTACTTTTGATGGCATTGGAGGCGGGACAATTAAATTTAGAACATCCACTGGTAATTTATCTGTTCTTCTGTTCTCAGTCTAGGAACTTCTCTGAGTGAGTTGATTACCCGATCGGATGTTACTAAAAGCATATGTAGTAAATCTATATTCGTAGCTGTACGTGAATGCTTTCTGGTGTGGTGTGCGCGAAATCTACGGCTGTCCTTATTACGGGCCTCTTGAGATTCCTCCGAGAGTTGCCCGATTAGAAGAATACAAGTTTTAATTACCTCCGTACCATGTACCAAGATTTTGTGCACGGTGACTGGCATATAGTGCCACGAATGTAGAATAAGATAAAGAGTTCTGGTTTTGGAACAAATATTTTCGAATTTATTGCAATTAATATCGTAGCCGGAGGATAGAGTTCTCAATAAAATGCTAAAATTTTTAATTAAATTAATATCCAATCCGGTAATCTTTTCACTCAGTTCTGGATTCATAAAGAACCTGCGGGCTGTATTTCCATCATTAGAGTTCCCATAACCAGGTTTCGATTTGTCTACTATAAGTCCCATCTGGTTTTTAAACTTTTGCCTTACTTCTTCCGAATGCTGTTTCACACTAGCCTTTTCTATATCGCTTTTAGCTTGCCACTTTTAATGTCCAAAAAATGTGTAACATCCATATGTACATTCAAAGGAACGAATCCAGGTGGCAAAATAGACAAACCGAAACTGCAATGCTCTTTTTTTAACCACTACGTCTTTTAATTCGCCATACATCAGTTTGGGAGTAGCACCACAGATATAACATTTTTTGTGAAAAAAGTGGACCAGTCAAAGCATTACATACTTTTCCGTCTGCCATTGTAAGTAAATGATCATGTTTTACCGAAATATGAGAACCGCGATTATCACAAGGTATTGGAAGAAGTTGAGATATTTCTTCCAAAACCTTGTTAGTTTCTGATGTAGTAAAATCAGTTGTTTTCTTTGAAAAAATCAGCTTAATTGGGCGACAGTAGAGTGTGAACGAAGGCCGCCGAAAATATTTTGGCTGGCATAGTCACTCAACCTCAATGGAACAATAGCAAAAACAAACAGATACTCATCAGTGGCATATCAGATTTCAAATGTCTGTTTATATGCGAGATATATTTTCTTTGAAAACTTCACATTGCGTTTCAATTAAACGTTTAGCGGTTTTATCCAAAATGGCTCGAGGTTTAATTTCGGCGCGCGTTTCTATTACCAAGGTATGCTCATCTGCAAGGGAACACACATTTTTAGACTTACGTAAACTAAAATAAGATGGAAAAACTTTATGTCCCGCCTTCAATTACCAATTCTTTTATTGTTTCTATCTGCATATCCCTCTGTGTATCAGGCGTTACATCTGTACCACTAAATTTTCTCAAAACATAATCCACTAACCGGGAATTTCGTTCTATTTTATATTTTCGCCATTCTTCAAATAACTCCATTTTTTGATATAAAGCAAACTCCATCTGAAAAAAAATAATTAAAAATTGTTGGAGATCGATATAGAACTCGACCAAAGGTCATTTGTTTACTTGGATACATGTGGATAAAAAAAGTTGCATACGTTAAACACTTGAAAATAAAAAGAATACGAACAGTTTTATATGAGTTTTCAAAACCCCGTACAACGTATAATATTAGCTAAACGCAAACCAAGTATTAAATTGCATAAATTATACATACAAACTTTCTAAAGTAAAGTTCATTTCTTCAACAGTCGTGTTTTTCTCTGCCAACCTTGTTAAATCACTATTTGTATTATATTTATTATTTAAATTGGAGACGATTTCGATTTGACTTTGCTAGTTTGCTGTATTAGAATATTTTGCGCAATTCTTACTTAAAATTGTGACGTACCGAGGGTTGTTATAATCAGATACTGTCAATTATTTGATTGTTTACATTGAGTTTTGTCTGCCTAATTTAATATGATCTAGGCGATTCACTGTGCAACGGAGCGGAGGTCTTCCTCAGTTTCTACGGCGGGTACTGAATCGGAAACCTTTAAAGCTGGAGTGTTCTCTTCCATCTGGACAACATGAACTAGCCAGGCCAGCTGCTGTTTCTTGATTCGCTGAACTACAGCTAATCGTTCCATCGACTGCGGAATTCGCCATTGCCAACGCGAAAAGGACTTTATAGTATCCGCAAAACATTTATATCGAATACTCCTTAGCCGACTGATGTTGTCATCGTCCATGTCTCTGCATCACATAGCAGGATGGCAATGATGAAGAACTTATAGAGTTTGGTAATTGCTCGTCGAGAGAGGATTTTACTTTTCAATTTCTTACTCAGTCTAATGCAACTCCTGTTAGCAAGAGTGACTCTGCGTTGGATTTCAAACTTGTATTATGAAGGACATATTCAAAAGAATCTTAAGTTGGACGAAATCTTTTAAAAATCGGCAGAAAAACGATTTCTACGATCTCTTAGCTATCCCTACATTTTCACTAGAGCTCATATACAAAACTTGTTGCTACAGATTATAATAGTTTTGCTCACTTAAAGGTAGAACGCATAATCTAAAACTAATCGAGTTAGATATAGTGTTATATAAGAATGATCTGGATGACGATGAAACTTGGAACGAACTTGAGTTAAAATTGAGATCTCTTGATGAGTTCTGAAAAACTGGGTGTAACCCCGTCCTCTAATAAATTTAGTGCAATATGTTCTAAACTATTACATCTACAATTACCGAATTTGCTCAACACTAAGTGATATAAAAACTTTTACCGATAGTGTGAAAACGAATGAAATCGGTGGACAACCCAGCTCACTCCCCATATTACGGTACTGTTAAAAACTACAAAAAGCACAACAAATCAATAACTAATCACCACGTTAAAATTTCCAATCAAATCGTAAGAGAGAGCTTTATGGTAGCCAGCGTGAAAACTGGACCATGAGCGTGGCACTGTCAAATTTTTGGTGAAATCTCATATCTCGGGACCCTACTAAAAAATTTCTACTTAATTTTTCTCATATTCCTTGGTCACAATTTTCAAATGGGCGAAATCGCACCACACTACGCCTAATTCCCATATAATACAATTTTAAATTCCATTTGATTCTTACATTTCCAGCACAGACATCAAGAAGTAATTAATATAACCGGATGAAGTTTTGCAATAATAAAATATGCCACCTTATGACCAAAAATTGCCCAAACAATAGTAGTAGGGAGGTATTTTAATGAAACCCAGGGACCATTTTTTAGTATGTGGCATGATCAACTATTGTTAACTCCCAACTCCCATGTACTACATACATATAATGATTTTCATTTTTCTAACGAACCTTATGCCGAATATGTCGGTCAGTGAATGAGTTATAAAGAGTATATGTATATTAGGGTGTCCCTTAAATTTCAATTTCGATATACAGTCAGCGTCATATTTCATCGTATGGCAATTTAAAATAAATTTTTTTGACTTCAATCCACTTAAAGGAAAAACGTTCTTTCACAAACCGATCAAAATAAAAGACAACAAATATTTCATAATCCAGTTTCGCAAATTACTTTGAAAATAAATGTAAAAGCTTGAAAGTATACTAAATGTTCAAAGTTGTTGCGTCATAATTTATCGTACGGCATATTTTTAGTTAGTTTTCTGTTAGTTTTAAGTATTAGATTGTAAAACAAGATAGCTTCAACATAGAAGTAGAATCAGTTTATCAAGTACAGTGAAATGGACAAGTGTTTATTTCTTATTTTTCTTATAATGAATAAAAGAAAAGAAGCTTTCTTAGATTTTCGAAAAATAGTTATAAAATTACAAAAAGAAGTAATATCATTGAGCGAAGTTGTTAAAAATACATCTAAATCTAAGTTTACTATACAGCATATAGTAAATTTGTTAAAGAAAATAATACTTGCAAATACAAAACAATTTCGGGACGCGCGCAAGACTTAATGATATGGATGATGGGGCTGTTGTGGATATGGTACGAGAAAATGCACGTGTGAGAAGTTTAGAAATATACAGGGAAATAGAAAGAGCTTCGGAAAAGTGTGTGAGCAAGTCTACAATTCAGAGAATATTACGACTTAACGGAAATTCTTCACAAACAGCGCGTCGAAGGTAACGCAATTAGACAAAAATGCCTAAATTTCGCAAAACAGCACTTGAAAAAGCATATTGACTTTTGGCAGACAGTGTTTTTTTACAGACAAAAGCAAACTGAACATTTTTGGATATGTTGTTCCTTCAAAAATTTGGCGAAAACCGGGTACAGCTTTTCAAACTAAAAATTTGCGATGTACTGTCAAATATGGTGGAGACAACGTGATGGTTTCGGGTTATGTGGCAGCTTCTAGAGTTGGAAACATGGTTTTTATTAGGGGAAAAATGGACAAATTATAATATTTAGAAAGTTGAAAAATAATTGAAAGCAGTCGGTTGAAAAATTGGGTTTACTTTATGATTATGTTTTCCAACAAGACAACGACCCAAAGCACTATGCGTATTTGGTTTACGAATGACTCCTATACAAGACGCGAAAACAGCTCCGCACTCCTCCACAAAGTCCGGACTTGAATTCTATAGAAGACGTATGGGATTATTTGAAAAAGAAACTTCAAAATCATAAAATTTCGTCATTGAGTGAAACAAAATACCCACTTCATTTACAACTAAACTCATCTCTTCGATGCCAATTAGAATGCAAGGGGTAGTAACTCGAAATGGTGGACCCACAAAATATTAGATTTTAAGTTTCAAAACAAACGAATCGTATAAAATATAATAATAATGGATATTGATTGCATAAATATATATCGTACGATGATTATTGATTGATCATTTTTAATTTATCATTTTCATATAAAAATATAATCAATAAATTAGCATACGAATTATATTATTATAAGCTTTATTTATTCTTTTATTTATGGAAGAACATTTTGCATTTGAGGGAATGAAAACCGAAAAAATTGATTTTAGAGTGACGTACGATGAAATATGACGCTGACTGTATATAGGTAACCCTTTTTCCGCGGGAAGCAGAGGAAGAGGATGACCTCCACTCCGTTGGAAGGACCAAGTGGAGAAGGACCTGCCTTCGCTTGGAATATCCAATTGGCGCCATGTAGCGAAGAGAAGAAACGAGTGGCGCGCTGTTGTTGACTCGGCTATAATCGCGTAAGCGGTGCCTACGCCAGTAAAGAAGAAGATACCTTCTAAAAGCTTACGTATTGACCTAATATAGGCTAGAAATAAATATTAGCCCGATTTATAAACGATAACCCCTGCCGACTTGAGTTTTTAACTTTTCCACACAAGTTGAGCGGGTGCAGCGCTGCGACCTGTTACTGCGAGTTTCAATTGTCATTTCATTCGTGATTTCTAAGATTATCAGTGCGTTGTTGTTTATTGTATGAAGATGTATGTGGAGTTAGGAAGTGATAAACAAAATAGTTACCTTATCGGACTGCCAAGCCACCAGATAAATGGTGCAAAATTACCATCTAATCGACAATATTTGTGAAGTCAAGCTGTGAAAGTGCCATTCTTGTTATAAGGGAATACGTTCCTAACTGCGTGAAAAAACTTGTTGATTTCTATCATGTTTGGAGAGAGCTGCAAAAAACTGTTAAAAAAGAGTCAGATGACGTTCAAGAACCGTGAAAATAATTTTGTAACAGACCTTGATAACTTATTGCACATACTGATGCCTTCGACAGAATGAAGATAGAGGAAGACAAAAAATTTTTATGGAAACAGAGGGGGCCAGGTCTACCGGGACCCTTAAGTGGAATTGACAAAAAATTTGCGAAGAAAGAAGAACGTGTTACGCAAAGACGATTGAAAGAAGAAGAAAGAAAGGTAAAACAAAGAGAGTTATCGGTTGTTGCATCTACTTCTTCGATAGATAACTTGGAATGTCTTGAGAATTCAGATGAGGAACAGATTTTGAACTCTGAACTTAGTACTCAGATTCCTTGCCCTGAAAAAAGTTCTAAAAGAGACACGAAAAATTTCATAACTCCCAAGCTGGCAGCAGCTTTAGATTGATGCCAAAAAGCACAAGTATACATTCTCCATGCAGTTGTAGAAGCGCTTGGTCTGAACAGCGCTGATTTTTCTATTAATAAATTCTCGATTCAGCGAATTCGTACTCAGGCGAGAAAATCCAGAGGAGAAGCAATAAAAACTGACTTCCAGAATAATTTGCCACTACGTCAGGCAATCCATTGGGATGGAAAACTATTACCTCGATTGGATGTACGAAGTTCAAGAGAAGAACGCTTGCCAATTATTTCTTCATTTGACGATAGAGAACAGCTTCTTAAAGTAGCAAAATTAGAGAGTTCCTCTGAAAAACATCAACCTTAAGCGATTTCAACTGCACTCTTTGACTGGGACCTCCATGATAAAGTACAGATAATGTGCTGCGATACAACACCTTTAAATACTGGCCGTTTCAGTGGAGCTTGTGCCATTTTGGAGCAGACTTTAGAAAGGGAATTGTCTTTTTGATTGTCATCATCATGTTTATGAGTTGGTTCTCAAAGCTGCTTTTGAAACCAAGGTAAAGCAAATTTCACGTAGCCCAGATATTCCAATTTTAAAAAAGTTAAGAGATAATTGGAAAATATTAACACCTCAATCAATGTTATACCACCTCTGAATTTCGTTAAAACACATATTGCTGAGACAAATATTACATCTTTGTTAACTTTTTATAAGACATCAAGCGCGATGGATGGTGAGAGCGATCTATTCTAAAAAAATATGTTTACTTCAATCGCAACTGAAAATTACTGCAAAGGACAAAAATGCTCTACGAGATGTTTGCTTATTTATCGTATACTAAACCTCGAATGCACAGTAGCAATTAAAGCACGTTACGAAGACTTGTGCTTTTTGAAAGCTCCAAAAGAATATGAAAAGGTAGACGCGACAAGTTCCAAGGCATCCATAAGCAAGTTTGTTCATCATTTATGGTATCTGTGTGAAGAAATAGTCATGTTATCACTCCTTGATGAAGAAGTTGATTCCAAAACCAAGACAAAAATGATTAATAATTTTAACAGAGACGAAAGTTCAGATTACGCCAAACGCTACGTCCCATCGAAGGAAGAAATTACGCAAAATTTGTTTAGTAAGCTTAATATTTTCTTGTTTGTTTTTTCAGAGTTTCGTGGCTTAGTTTTTGCTTATTTAAACGGTTTTTTTTCTTTCAGATATGACGATGGTTCATTTTATGACTCAAAGAAGCAAACAATTTCTAACTCGACTGCAGATCGACGATAATTTTCGTCGGGTAGAAGTATCTTGTTGAGATAATAATCCTGCTTTTTTTGAAAGCTAGAAGACAAATAAGTCGTTTGCAATGCAAGATTTTAATGGACTTATCACGGATGAAGAAAAGCAAAAACAGTTTTTGTTGGGTTGTGTTCAGGAACATAGAAATCTTAATCCAGACTGTAAAAAACTACTTTAAAGAGAAGATACCCTAATTAATTATTATTATAATTTGTGTTAAAATAAAAGTTTATGTTAATCTTATTTTATTTTTACTCATATTTTTTCGTTTTACTTAGTTTTGTATGAAACCAAAATATCAGTCCAAAACATCATTTTTTTATGAAACTTTAGAGCTCGGTCGGCACGGGTTGCAATCATGCTACAAATAGGAAATTTCATATTTAAGTACGTTTTAGCATTTATAAAAAAAGTAGATGGTCTGCGTTTCGAAAATCTAAAAAAAAACTTTTTTGTCATATAAGGGACACCCTAATGTATGTATAAAGTTGTTAAGAGCCCGATCCTTTATTTGACGTTTAATATCTTAAGGTATTTTCCTGGCATTGATTATTGCAAGTTGTAAGAGTATAAACTGTTCGGTTGCACCCGAACTTATCCCTTTCTTTCTCGTTATTTTTAATTTGCTTTCGCAAGTTTATTGAAAATTTGCAACAGTTTTGAAAGTTTCGTATCAGAAATAAAAAATCTATTGTGAAGTGAAAACTCATTTCGATCCGTTTGCTATAGGTTGATGTATTTTCTTTCGGTGGTTGTCTACCCATGCTCGAATGTAACGATTCGACTCCAGTTTTTACCAAGCCGTTCAGCGGTTTTGCCAAAATTATGGTTCACTTCTCTCAAATTCAGTGATTGATCTACTCGCTATTTTATTATTAAAAGCATACCTTGATTTAAAGAGATTATCCACACTTTATTATAGTCTTGATTTTCCAGTGTTCAGCTCGTTGTCGCTATACCAAAAGGATTATGAAATCCTAGTAATTGATCATTGTATAAAAATTTTGGATATGTGCACTTTCGCTTTGGACTTATGTATGTATATGCCTTTACACATTTACACAATGTGAACACAAGAAGTGTCCACTTGGCCAGACAACGGATTGGCTGCTATCTGTATGGCGAAGCGCCACCCAGCGGAGCCAGCGTCAATTTGCATATTGTCAAAAATCGATTTCCATTAACAGCATACTGGCACCCATATTTGCAAATATATATATATTTAAATAATACTACAAATGCACTACTTATGTAAATGATTGCAGAGGGATTTATGTGGCTACTTTACTGTATGCATACCCACATCCGCATATGCACTTACTTACATATATACATATATGTATGTACACTTACTATATAGAATATGTATGTATATGGTACATAACGTCTCTGCACCTTACATCCAATACGAATAGTAGCAATCAATTTATGCTAATGCAACAGTGATTTCCGTCATTCTTCCGTTTGCTTTCATCGCATTCACCAGCGATAACTCTGTGCCGGACAGCTGTCCACATGCAACAATTATACCGAATCAATAATTGCCAACATGGGAAATGGCATAGATGAGCATAGTGAAATGTGGTAAATTGAGCGCAGCCTTTGTCGAAAGCTACAGCGTCATACTTACTTGTACATTGTGTGCGGATAGGAATTCATTTGAATAGTTTAGCTTAATAAGTTGCAATCTTTTGAAAATTTGTGTTTGTAAAAAGTTTAACGGATAAGTGATTTTCGACGTTTTTTTACATATGCGGAATATAATATAACGAATGTATATCCTACTTTCCGACTATTCTAGCTTTAAAGATGAGTTACTAGGACAATTTCGGGTTTTCCAGGTCAATTATTTTATTACCCAAATAATGAGACGTCTGTACTTAGAAATGCGCATGTAATAATAATTGAATTGAAGGACGAAATCGCCGATAAACGGCCGCACTTGAAATAAAAAGATCTGTTTCATCAAGTCATCAGAAGTCAGTAAAACGAAGACAAAAATCCATGATTGGGCTTCGAATTGCTTCCGCATCTACCGCATTCTCCAAATGATACCTAAGCGACTATTTCCTAGCCTGTGACCTCTTTGAAGTGAAGAATAAATCGACAACAACAAATAAGAAAGAGCTAAGTTTGAGTATACCCGAAATTTTCATACTCTTGTAACTTGCAAGCATTAAAGCCAGGGAAGTACCCTCAGCTAAATAAGGCCTATTAGTTATATAGGGTCTAGGGCGAGTTTTTACGCAATTTTATTCATACTAAGTACAAATATTTACCGTAATAAAAATTCGCGCTCTCTCAATTTTATTAAGATAACTCAAATATTGGCCTACATACAAGGCATAAAGTCGGCCGGAAATCGAAAATATTTACATTAAGTTTGTGAGGTTATAGAAAATATTGACCCATATTAACCCATTTATAGCACACGGACATACTACTGTGAGGAAAGGATTCCCTCTGATTTTCAATTAATACACTGGGGTCCAAACATTCAGTATCTAGAATTTGTTTGATTTGGACAATAATTGTTTCTTGATCTATACACTCGAAAGGATAGAATCAGATGGAAATTAACATTGTGTTATATGAGAAGTAAGCGCGGCTGTAGTCAGATTTCGCCCATTAAAAGTGGGCACTGCCACGCCCATCGTACGATTTTGACCCCTGGTCACGGGTAAAAGTTTATGTTTATGGAGTATTTAGTTTTTGATTTATCACGGTTTAAACAGCCCTGGATTTCAGCTCATATCTTCATCTATATCTAACTCACCGTTAGGTGAAGAAAACTATTGCAAAACTATTTGCAACATGTGTAAAAGAGTATAAAAGCGGTATCGAAAATTCGCCACAATCAGTGCATAACCCTTGAAAATTTGTTGAATAAAAAAGGTTGATTTGCATATAACGCATTATGGCATCTTTTTTTCAACGCATCTGAATCTTCTGAATTTATTTTTAAACTACTTTACTTTTCGATACAACGTTCAAATTTTATAGTGTATACGGTTTCGAAAAACTCACATTATCTCTTATATTTGAGGGGAGTTTTCAACAGCATGTTTTGGGTATGTAAACCAATTAACCTATGCGAACTTAAACAATGAACCCAAGAGAATTGCTTTACAATTTATAAGAACCAAATAACATTGGCAACCAATAAAGTTTTCAGGGCAGTTTACCATAAGTTATTATTTTATGCTGAGCAATATACCCCTCGCGCAATGCAATATTCGTGTTGTAAAGTAATCTATTATATTAATCAATGTTATTTTTCATTGCATTTTTCCTGCACTTATTCATCATTATAGCAGCACATGCTAATGTCACGAAAGCTCACCCTTCAAAACAATTATTTAGAAGATGGGGAATATGTGTGACAAATAGTTGTTTGCATGTCAAATTTACATATTAATGATATCGCTAAAGAAATAAGGTGATGACTAATAGTGTTAAGAGACAAAGAAATAATATATGTATTCTATCTGTATTATAGTATCTGTATTATAGTATTTCAGAATGTGTGAACGTGAAAGCAAATGACGATTTGTTTGGAAACTATATTTAGAGTTAACTATTCACTTGAAAAATTTGTATAACAACGTATGCTTTGCTATTAGATTCTGAACATAGCCCCAAAAAAGAACAAATAGTAGAGCGATTTTGTCATTTTTTGATAAAATAAAATATTTCTCTATGGAACTAGCAATTGAATTAGCAATTTCAAATTTTGTTTGTTCAGTAATTAATCATCTTCAACTCAATCATAAGTTTATTTTGCAAACCAAAAGAAAACCATATTGAGGAATTTCTCGATGAGTAGTTCGTATCTGTCGACCATATTGAAGACATTGTGTTTAGGCAATTTTTGCGTGAGTTTTCCCAAAAAGAGTTAAAAGAGTTCATATCTCTTAGGCAGTCAGTATTAAATACATACAATAAAATTGTTGATGGCCCTTTTTAAAGCTAGTGCAGTTAATAAAACTGTACTCATGATTTCTATATTGGGTATATGAACCGATTTTAATCATTTTAGGGCCAGAGTTAACAAATATCATTAGTAGCATTACTGTAGATCCCTCGTTTTTGGACAGCGTATGAATGCCGACATCATAAAATGAATTCGCTTCGATATTTTAGGGCTAGTAGCACCATCTATTCATAAGGTCGAAAACTTTTTAATTGATGTGTTAAATTGTCTGCTATATTCTATATATATAATATATGTATTAAATTTTCCCCTTAGAACACACGAAATTATTTCGAAGGTTTTCAACAATTACACAATTTTAAGAAATAAAAGTAGGTTAAAAAACTCACCTCCAACAATTTCACTCTGTTATGATGCAAAATAAATATGCCTTTTTCAATTCCTTCTCTTCGTGATATCAAAAAACACCTTTGCGTATGTATGAATGCATATGCAAAGCAAACACTTCTAGCAAAATTAAATAATCTTTCTTTTATCACCCTGTTTTTCTAACGAGAAAATCCAGATGGTAAAAAAGGCTTCAAACGGAAAGACATACATTTTGCATTAACGAAGCACACAAGAAAAGAAGCAAATAAAGCGGACTGAACCCATGCGGGGGCAGACGGTAAGGTAAGGCTAGCTATTAGAATATGGGGAGTGCGAAAAACTAAAAATATTGTACTCGTATTAACGAATCGGCGTTGTTACTTATGGGTCTTTTGTGTCCATTTAAGAATCTTAGGTTATGGCACTGGCGTAAAACATACTTGATTGCACTAGCTTTTCTCTCTCAAAAGCCTGAAATATAAATATTAATGTCAGTCAAAACCGGTATTTACCCAAAGTTATCTGTCGTTAAGATAAATAAGGTATAAACGTTAAGTGTGGCAGTTTTAAAAATTAGAAACATCAAACAAAGTTACAGCTGCCAAATTTTTCCAAAAGTTGAAAACCACTTTGTATGGTCGTGGTTGCTCGGACAGAAAACGAAAAAATTATTCATTTTCGATATTCTGATGAATGTATCAGTAGCCATTCCACACCGGTCTCGATCATTTCCGTTAACAAATTTATTATACCCTTGTGCAACATGTTGCGTGTGTATAGAAATAATGCAAAAGTAGAAAAGCATTCCAGAAAGCAACTGCATAAAATTCCATCAAGCCAAAACATATTTTATAAGTAGCTATATAGTTATATAATATATTCGCGTATATACAAACACATAAATGTAAATTGCGTTGTTGTGGGAAGTGAAAGGTTAAAAGTACAAAAACCGCTAAAGGCAACACTCAGTGCAAACTCAACGGTTCCATGCGAGAGCGAACAACATCATCAGCAATTTGTTGTTTCAGATGGCTTTCCGACTTAAGCTGACAGCGTCCGAAGGCAATCTGCTGTATAATGTAAACGCTTCAAATAAAATCCCCTCGCCGAACAGAATGGTAAAATTTTTAAAATGCGAATTTGCAAGTGCGAATATTGCAATGATAATACTCAGTGGTGAAATTGAGTACTTGTTTTTGTTTTTGCTCATGTATCCTTACTTGGATCTTCGTCTCTTCTTAAGAGGCAAAACTTGAATTTATACGAAATTATTTAATCGGCCTATTGGATTTCGTGTGCTCAGTTCAATCATTGTTGTTGTTTCTTCTCTCTTCGAGATTAAACGCGTAACACAGATTCGGACATTAAAACCCTTTTACGTTAGTAAGTAGAGTGAGGGCTTGTTTAAGTTGATTTTGCTTTTGTTTTTCGTTTTGTTAAACATATACTAAACGATGAGGTTTTGTAATCAATGCGGAGGTTTTCTTGTAGTAAACGTTTTATATTCGTCTTTAAGGAGGAGAGTGCTCAGGAATGGAGTGATATGGTGACGAAATGCAGCAAGCAATGACGTCCGAACGCTGGAATTCAATGTTTCTACTGTTTCTTGATATCTGGTGTGAATGATTACATCTATATTCCGTTGATAGCCACGAAACGATGCAGAAACACTTTCGGATTGTTTTTAAACATCGCCACATACTGATGTTTTGCGGTGATTATTCGGAGGAAGCAAAGGCGCCACCTGCTCGGTATACAGTTTTTTCATACCCAAATATTCCACGCAATTTATAATCCACACAGTTTTTCGAGATGACTATTGTTTTCTTATTATCTTGTGAACGCTCGTTCTCATGAAAAGCTCTTTATAAATTCGTGGACTCGCTCTCTTCCACACGCGGCCAATACAATGTGTCCGGTGTGGCTGTAATCTTGACAGCTGTGATGTGCTTTAAGATGGCGTACAGCTGTGTTCAAAATAATAGGAGTGCCACTGAGAAAAATATTTAACCCAAAAAATTTATCATGTCAGACCATGAACGTCAAGCACTTTTCAAAAAATATTTCTAACGGTATTTCGCGAGTAAAACACAAAGCATAAAAATCAGCTGTTTACATTATTTCCAATGTTATGAGTTGAAATCTGTGCTGGTCACTGATTTGCGCTGTTCATAAAAATAGGAGTGTGAGCTACCAAGTGGTATAATACATTTTTATTTAAACAAAATCCGTAAAAAACTTAAAAGTAAGTACAAAAAAATAAAAATGATGGGATGTTTTAAAGGATAAGTCATTTATTTTAATTAATGAGTGGAGGAAAACAGTGCAGCGACAAAAAGCGCGAAATCATTAAAAATCTTAGAAAAAACGGGAAAACTTATAAAGAAATTAAAGAGATACTTGATTGCTCTGATCACATGATATTTAATTCCCTGAAAACGCAAAACTACTAAAGTAATCGATCGACGCATGCTCCAGTCGTCTAAAAAAGATCCCAAAGCGTCGTCTAGAGAAATAAAAAAATATATGATATTATTGACGTAACAGTTCGTAGACGTTTATTGGAATATAATTTATTTGAGCGGAGTCCGCAAAAAGTTCCATTGTTGACACAGAAACATAATTACAGCACGGCTCCATTTCACCAAGGAACATGTCAACTGGCATCCTGGAGAAATATTTTGTGGACAAACGAATGTAATATAGTTTTATTTGGTGGCACGGGGTCTGGGCAGTATATCCGTCGTCCACCAAATACGGAATATAAACCGCAATACACTCTTAAGACCGTCAAACTTGGTGGTGCATAGTGGGAAAGTTTCTCGTACAAAGACGTGGTACCAATCCATCTGATAAAAGAAACCATGGATCAGTACGTGTATGTGGATGTATTGAAAAAAGTTATGCTGCCATAGGCAGAATGGAATATATAGTTAAAGTGGTTGTTTCAGCAAGATAACGACCCGAAACATACAAGTAAATCTGCAAAGGAATGGCTTCGGGTCAATAAAGTTGAGGTTATGTCGTGGCCTGATCAGTCTCCTGACCTTAATTACAAAAAAAAATTATGGGCAGATTTAAAAAAGTTGTTGCTGATCGTAGACCATCAAATGCAAGGGAATTGTGGAGCACAGTCCACGAGGCATGGCAGCAAATCCCGATGAAATGGTGTCGTGATCTGATCGATCCCATGTTCCGCAGATCTGCTGCCGTAATAAAAAAATTGCGCTTACTCTACTAAATATTAACTAAACTAACTTATATACTAGTCATAATTTCTAATTTTTTTATTTTTTTAGTTTTCTTGCATTTTGTGATGCACTCCTATTATTTTGAGCACAACTGTAGATCTCTTGTGCTAGTGGCGTCATGGAGAGGTAAATCTAATCTTTATCGGGAAATTCTGGTATGCTTCTTTACTACTTATGACTATCTGCTATTTTCATAATCTCCCTAACACATCTTGAACTTTGGAATTACTACACAATTTTTAATATAGGATTCGCCACCAAACCTACATATATAATTTTATAAATAATATAGTATTTATGACATTTATATAGAAAACAACAACAAGATTATATATTTTCTAAACATACATATGCTGTGCTATGTAAGCAAATAGGAAAAATCAAATTTATTTCACAAACAAAAGCAGAAACTTTTGGAGTTCGCTCTTGGTGTAAAATTTCTTACTTCCACAACTTCGTGATTACATGCTTACTTTTATTTCGCATACATCCGTATGTAAATATACGTACATGCGTATTTGCGTAATATATATGTGTGCGTATTGTGTCTATGGGCACTTGCAGGTAAACATATAGTATATACATATGTACATCTACATGTGCTTTACATATACATATATTAAGGTGGGTGAAGATAGTAATATTTTTTTCGTCTGTTACTATGAAAAATATGTTTTTATACACCTCTTTTTATATTTTTTCTTATTAAATTCAAGTCTCATCCCTAACTACTTGAGTCCCTAACGAATGGTCTCTCACAATTCATTTGTAAACCTAACCGTTTGAAAGACATTAACAGTTGAAGTTTGATCATTTTAAGCAACATTACAAATTTTATAACTTATGGAAAAAATATCATTATAGATCGGAAAACACTTAGTTATGTACGAAATTTACAGCTCTACTAAATTGTTCTCTTATTAAACGAAATATTTCTTCATATAATAAGAAAAAATAGAAAGCTGTTAGGGAAGGACCTTCCCATTATAAGTAGGAGCTCATATTCATTTTTTACCCGCCCTAATATAAATGTATGTATGTATGCTCATATGTACATATAAATTGCTATGTATGCGTTCGAAAATTGCCCAGTCTCTCTATTTGCATTGGTGCGTTTTGCGGTTATTGTTGGTTGCTATAATTTTTTCGTAACTTTGTAAACTTTTACAATTGAGTTTTGTGTGAAAATTAACTTCAGCATTGTTGAACTTTTGCGCAGCTACTTCAGCAACAACTGCACAAAACATCAAACAAGCCTGTAGTACAATGGCGTTCATACGCTATGAGTAGTAAATCAAAGTTGAATATATTTATAAGGTCCTTGCTCGCAGGACTGTTTGTCAGGCAAACACTTATGCATACTAAAATACTGTATACACAGTGTAGAATGTACGCTCCGACATATCTTATCAACTTTAAGGTGATTCATGATTCAGTTGATTTGGTTTTGAGTATTATAACTGTTGTAAAAATAAAACTTTCTGTCCCATAGTTCCGTCACAGGCTACAGGTTTTATTAAAGACCTATTATTGCCCATTAACTCAAATAAATTTTTCAGTTAAATAGTTTTATTCGCCTTAATCATCGGAAGACCACGCAAATTTGATATGAACCAATAATTACGAAAATCACAGCTCAAATATGGATCATAAACCTGGAAACGGATAATGAATACCGATATCCAAGACCGAAAAGTTGGATTTTCTTAAAAAAAAGTAGCCTCAGGTTACGCTGGAACGTTTTTTCACTCTGCCGACTCTACTTAATTTGTTTCTGACGACGCAAGCAATTTAAGGCCACAACCAAGATACCAATTTCACATTAAACTATATATATGGCTTTTAAAATTCGCGCCACCCATAAACTCTATATCTAGGTTATTACGTGAACTAAAAGAGTTTTTTAGCATAGATGAACACTTTTGAAAATTCCGAAGAGTGTTTTCGGTAGTTTAAAATAACCACCATGAGCACTACCTCGAAGTGTTTTTGTGTCATACCCCTTGCTGGTGGTAATGTTCCACGAATTAAAGAATTTTTATGGAATAAGCGAAATACAATATTGGGTGGTTTAAGTTGATTGACTCCTCAGCAGCGCCTGATCCAACGTCAACATTTTCGTTACATTCATTAAGTTTTTCATTAAAAGATTTTAGAGAGGTTTATTAATTAAGGAGTAATTTAGTCCAGGGTTCCGATTGCCAGCGTTTTTTGACAAATGATAAATAAATTTCTTATCTAAAGAAAGTGGAGGCCAAAAAAAATTTAAAAAGTTATTAAGAATTAGAGATTTTTACTAGTTCAAGTAAATCGACTGATTACACCGATTTCACACCACACCATTTAGATTTTTTACACTTTTTAGATCATGAGGTATTTTCCGTTTTTTATATAAAGCTTAAGCCGTAACCCCTGGCAGCTAGTGCTTCTTACTCTGTAAGATAATGATTGTATTTTTATTTTTTATTTAATAAATAAATAAATAAAATATATAAGTTTAACAGTAAGCCAGTAAACAGCTTCTTACAGTCCTGTGTGAAATACTTGTTAAAATAAAAGTACGCCATGAATTGGGTTATTTATTATCCAGCATAACGGGAATAACCCTACTGACACCCAATGTGAGCAAAACTTTGATGTGTTGGCGTCACTTGTAGTAATAGAAAGCCACTTTATGTAGCTGCAAATATTTTTTTTTTGGTTGTAAGGAAGTACTCGCAGCCTTTCAGCTTTCTGTAAAGCGGGTCATGAGGACATACGTAGGTGCTTCGTGTCTGGTCATTTTTCAATGAGATAAAATCAGAATTTTGATTAGCTGAAAATTACTTATGCGTCGTGTGACTTTATTGCATTCATTTATGGTAATTTAATTTGTGATATGAAAACTTTACCTTTGAACTGATTTTCACTCACGTTTGGTTAAAAGATATGATTTTAAACAATCTGGATATAGCAAAAACTCCCACAACACTTAAATCTAATGCCTAATTTTTTGTTCGGATTTATTCAAAAACAATATTTGTAACACTAATAAACAAATAGAGAATTAACTTTTCGGAACGCGGGACATTTGCACGATATGTTTGAAGTATATCAAATACTTCTGACAGCAATTGCAACTTTTGCCATTTTATGGTCTTATACAAGTGCATCTGTGCTCGATATTCATTGATTAGTCGAAAATTACGACGGTACATTTTCTTTACATAATGGATTGATAGCCGAGCTATTCAAATACTGCGGCGAAGAACTGATGAACAGCATGTATCATATTCTTTGTAGAATATGGTTGGACGAAAGCATGCCTGACGATTGGAATCGAAGTGTGCACTGCCGAATCCATAAAAAGGAAGACCCTACAATCTTTTGTCAACTGCCGTGGGATAAGTCTTCTCAATATTGTGTATAAGGTTCTATCGACCGTATTTCATCATGCGTCAAATCTTGAAAAACACCCGTGAAGAGAGAACCAACACACAATACCTCTTTTTCGATTTTAAAGCTACTTTTGCCAGCACGAAAAGGAGCTGGAGTCATAAATTCGAAGTCGTTGATAATTTCGTTTATCTTGGAACCGGCGTTAACATCAACAACAAGGTTAGCCTCGGAGACCAATATATAATAACTGTGGCCAACAGGTGCTATTTTGGACTGAGTAGGTAAATGAGAAGTAGAGTCTTCTCTCGACGTACAAAAACCAAACTATTTAAGTCGCTTATTATTCCCGTCCTGCTATATGGTGGAGGGGCATGGATGATGCCAACATCTGATAAGTCGGCGTTACGAGTTTTCTGGAGAACGATGAGCTTAAGATATTCTAACAAAAGTAGGCTCACGTGTCTCTTGGCAAAAAAGTAAGGATGAGTTCGTAGATGGGCGTAATCAAATCATTCCCGCGACTACAAAACTGCATTAAAAGAAAGTATATAACGCATAAAACTAAGAAATTTTCAAATACTGAAAACAGAGAAAAGTTGGAAAAAGACAAAGGCAAATATAATTTCGTAGGTAATAAAAAGTTGATATCGTACTAAAAAGAAATATTTCTTTTTCGATTCTACTAAAGAAAATGGAGACGTTTTTGCTTCGAAATTGGACCTAATCTCGACAACTGACTCTGTGTTCTCTCTAACTAAGTGTCAGAATCGGATGTACGATGATTGAGAGAGCAATTCGAAGCAAATTTACCGTATATTTCATTGGAGAGACAAACGTTCTTCATTTGGTGCCGTAAATATGGGTAAAAGTTTCTCTAAAACACTGACACCTGCTATACCATCCAAACCCACCTTGGACCAAGTCATGGTAAATACTGAATGCCCAATTCATTTAAATTAAAGTTATGACCTCTTGTAAGCTAGAAATTTATTCTATTACCATACCAATATTGTTAAGAGAGACATTTTAGGAGCTCAGAAAATATTTGCTTGGCCATACAGCAAGGAACTGC
Source organism: Bactrocera zonata (assembly GCA_037783105.1). Classification (NCBI taxonomy): domain Eukaryota; kingdom Metazoa; phylum Arthropoda; class Insecta; order Diptera; family Tephritidae; genus Bactrocera; species Bactrocera zonata. Next base: position 89,195 of record JBAWJQ010002722.1, on the reverse strand, counting down.
TAATATAAAGAACATATACATTTCTTGCTGTCCTCGTGTAACAGCGATATATTTATTTGCCGAACTTAAATAGGCGTGTTAATTAGACATATATAATTTGCACTAATTACTGGCGTCAGCTGGTTTCGCAATTAATGCATAATTAATTCCTTTCATTTGGAGCACAAAACGACCGCTCAGGAATGTCGACAAACAAATAACAATTAAATGTGTTCTGTCGACTTCCGGACAAAAGTTTATCCAAAGTCACAAGTGAAAAAGGAAATATCCACTGCACATACAAATAGATAAATTCAAGTTTCAGCTAAATAATTCCAGTGTGAAAATTGTTGCAAGAAGTTTCGCAAACAACTATGTACATAATAGTACAATACTCCAAATATATGTATGTATGTCTGATTTGTCTGATAATTAGCAGCACCCAAAACTGTGAAAGCTTTAATTTATAATATAAGCATTACATTTCAACACAAAACTCCGATAGTCTCCTATAGGCTCTAACAAACTGTAGGGCTTTTTAAGCTAAATATTTGAAAAGTAGTCTGTTCGATGAGCACGAGTATTTACTAAATGATATTGATACTTCTAGCTTTTTATTAAGGAGTTAAAGGTAGTAATTATCTTAAAAATATTCTCTGATTTTTTTATTTCACGTTGATCCGATAATTCGTTTTTGATTTATTCGAGAAATAACAAAGAGAGCTCAGGCACTTCAAAGCAAAAAGAAAGTTTGCGTTTTTCTCAAAACTATGTTTTTTGAACTGGTGACAACTGTAACTCGAAAACCTCTCAGTTGATTTGAGTTGGAAAGCGTCTCAAGTTAACGAGAGATCTTTAAAGTTGAAAGCTTACCACTCTTACAGTTTCGGATACTTTTGTCACGATGAGCAATAATATACTCGTAGGCTTATTTGAGCGTAACGCGTTGCAAACCAATGTGAGGTTAAGTGCCAGACCACTGGTAAAAACACATAAAAAAAGTGATACTATCAAAAATAGAATTTGTTTTTTTGCATGCTCTGGTTTTTGCAATGAAAATTTTAGACACTTCTACTTAAAAAAACATTTTAAATCACCCTTTACAGAGAAATTAGTGAAATTTTCAAAATTTGTCGGCAAATATTTATGTTTATAATAAAAACCATATAAAAATATGAAATTATAGTTAATTTTTATATTTTTGCTAGACCAACACTGGTCTTACTTCTTAAAAAAAGTAAATATTTAGAGACAACCAAGTAGCTTGATGAACTTTATTATGCTGGAATCTGTGTTCTACTAACCATATTTCCGACCCTCAACCTATTTGGAGAGATTTTGCTATGGAAGCTGAATTTTCCAACTGGCGTTAAAATGGCCAAGCACAATGTTTACATCATGGGGGGTACAGTATGACAACTGCCGCTCATAAAAGACACCTTTTATTCCGTTGGTTGGTTTGATATTCGGTGGCAAATGAAAGTTATGTTGAAAAATTTTGCTCTTATTCGGATTTATATTTAAGCTATGATCCCAGTTCCTCACGGGTTGTCTACCGCATCTCAGACAAAAATTACTCACGTTTCTAGGGTAGCGTAACTGCTTACCCAGAAGCATGACTATATCCTGTTACACCCTCAGATCTACGGTCTTTGAAATAAAAAGCTTTATTCGATGTAATAAAAATGAAATTTTTATACTCTTCCGACATGTTGCTACAATGTATAATAGTTCTGTTCACCTAACGGTTGTACGTTTCGCCTAAAACTAAGCGAGATAGATATAAAATTATATATAAATAAATTATAAGGATGACGAGAGAAGTTGAAATTCGGGTTACTGTCTGTCTGTCCATCCGTAAGAATTTAGGCAAGGAGAATAGTAGTAGTAGCGCCTATGAGCTAGAAATTTTGAAAAAATGGTCATGGCCCCGCCTTTTATTTGGTTTAATGTACATATCTCCTAAACCAAATAAGCTACAATAACCAAATTTGCTCGCGATAAATCTTTTTAGTACCCCTACCGACACCATATACCCCTATCGACACCAAAAACGACTTCTTTTTCAAGCAGGATGTGTTCTGATGACATTCAATTTCTTTACTTTCTAGCGTATCCGGCACCATTATGAAATCAAAAACCATGACATCAGATGAGGTTTTCACCACATTACAGCAATGCAGAACTATCCCCAAAAAATACACTTTCAAGCCTAAAGTTCGACAGATTTAGGTGAAAAGATTACTTTTGTCTACGCTTTAAATTAATGATATATGGGGCGCACATTCGGAATATTGTAACCCTAGAATAATAATCAAGTTGCTCCATGCCGCCGCAATAGTAATATGGATATACACTAGATCCGGTCGATTTTATTTTTTATTTTTTAAGATTTTTTTGTTAAAAGATCTGAGTACTCGAATATACAGCAGAAAAGTGATATTGTTGTCCGATCTGACCGAGTCCGACAAATGATCAATAGAATAGCAAAGTGTACCTGCATATTAAAGTTCATTCGGATATCTCAAAACCTGACGAACAAATTTTTGACATCTCTTAAAAATTTCGCCTTAAATATAGTTAGTTCGAAGCCGGTTTTATATGTAAAGTTTATCAAAATGATCCGCTTAACATTTCGCGCACATGCGAGTTTTCCGTTTTTTGGCTCCCTGCAAATCGACCAGCTCTAAAATATACAGACTAATATCATTTGCAAAAGGTCATCTGTAATTTGGAATACTAAACGAACAGAACTGCTTTCAGAAAAATAATCTGTATTTTAATAATACTGGTATACCGATAATTTCGAGGAAAATATCATACACATATGTAGGTCTTGAGAAGGATTTTAGAATATGTTGTTTTCGATTTTCTAATTATCTGGTTGCACCAAAAGTTGGCATGAGTTAATCTTCAAGACTTAGCGAAGCGAAGATTAAGAAAGCTAGTTAAACTAATTCAAATAAGAGTTAAAACTAGTTTCTTTAAAAATACTTACTAAACATAATACATTCCTACAAATTCGTAAGATTGGCAATTAAGTTATTAAAAGGTCAACAGTTTATGAGTGAAAACGTAATGCAGAGCTTCCGCCAACTTGACTCCTAAATACATCCAATAAATACAATTAAGTATTTCATATCCATTACCTCCAGGACATATGTCAGGGTATAACCCTTTCGTGTACGCTCTTATTTACAGTTAAAATTGTGCACATATAAATATAGATATATATGTATGTATGTCATTATAAATTAAATTAACTAATACAATAACTCTTGACTCTAAGCGGAAAGTACAAAATGAAGACAAACTACCTTAAAAAGGAAAGCAAGCATGATTTCATATGCAACATACACACACTTACACAACCATTTACAGCATACTCTCCGGTATATACATTCGGCCATCGCCTATAAAGGATGTCCTTAGAGAAAGAACTTGTAGAGCACACTGATGCGCACGGACCCATTTCTAATGTGACGATGTCTGTATTTGTGTGTGAGTATGTGTGTAAGCGCTATGCGCCCTTGTCGCCCCGCCAGGCATGCGAGCGCTGCATTAGTGCTTTGACTCCAACTTCAGTTGCCAGGCGTCATCAGTGCCAACGAGTCAACAGTTTTGGAAAGCGCTGGCACAGTGTTGTGAAACACTAATACATACACACATACACACAGTGCTGGAAAAATCGCGTGGCTAGCAGCGTGTATGTGAGTGTTTGTCGAGCATATTGAGCGACCTAAAAGGAAGTCAACCAACGAAATAGTATATGAGCAAAAGCGAAATAGGAAAGGAAACAAGCGCAAGCATGTAAACGCTGCAAACGTACAAACGTAAGGAATGGGAATAAGTATTTCGCAGCATATTGTCGGGAATTTACAGCTACAGTGCAGCAGACGGATGCCTTGGCCAAGTGAATGTTGCACATTTTTTAAGGAAATTGTTTAATTTTTCATTTGTATGTGCCGTTACCAGCGCGTGTATGTACATATGTATGTATAGTATCTATGTATATGGACGTACCTATACATTTTGCTAGGAAACGAAAATGGAAGTAATGGAAAACGATTTTTGCTTCATTTGATAGGATATTAATTTTAGAAAAGCACAATAAAAACCAACGCTTCCAGGCATCGTTATCAGTCGAACTTCAGCTTCTTCTTCAAGAGTTAAATTCAATTGATGCCATATTTTCCGAAAGCTATAACATAGAAATATTGTGGTATTCATAGAGAGTATAACAATTCGATGAAAATGAAAATGGATAAGGCTGCTTCTCAAACTTTTCAACACTAAATATTTGAAAATAAATTTTAAAGTTGAGGAATTTTCTACCAACACTTGTGTAAATTTATTTAAAGTGCACATACTCCACTTCTTTTGCTATTTTTAATGCTTTTGCAACATGTTGCTTCAGAGTATAATACTTTAGTTCATCTATCAATTGCATGTTTCACCTAAACCAAGCGAGAGGGATACAGGGTTGTATACAAATAAATTATCGGGTTGACAAGACGAGTTGAAATTCGGGGACTGACTGGCTATCTGTCTATCCATGCAAGCTGTAACTTGAGTTAAAATTAAGATATCTTGATGAAATCTGGTTCCTTCACACCATAAAAATTTATATTGCAGACGAGAGTAATCGAATCACATAAAGTGTCATAACTAAGCCGTAAATGAAATTTGGCATAACGAATCACAATAAGGCGGGGCACCTGTGGTTTGAAAATTTGTAAAAAGTGGATGTGGCCCCACCTTTATTAAATTAAGGGGTTACATGGATTTCCTCGCATAAAAGACAGCCTTTCTTCAATAATTTTTTTCTCATATAAAAAATTAAATATTTCCTTAGAATTTTTACTGTAACAAACATACAATATTAATGAAAAAAAATCTGAAATTTTGGAAAAAAAATTTTAAACTCGGCCATTGCAACGTCCTTTCCGGTGACCCCTCGGAAAAAAGATGCGACCGCATTGGCAGGATATCTCCTTACAAGATCATCTAAAGGGGAAAAAACGTGTTTTAGTTAAAACTTTAACTTAAAATTGACAATTGGATTTTTTTACTGAACCCTTGCGATATTTTTCGTATGTGAAATAAAGAAGTAAGGAATTAAATGTAATGTTCAGAATTTCTCTGAAATGAAAGTTACATAATATTTAAAAAGAAATAAACTATAATTTTGAGAAGCGTACTCGTATTCAGAGTTCGCATCACACCCAACGACTCCAATCAATATTTTTGGTATTGGCCTGTATGTAAATAACATGGTATGTGTACAAATGGTTATATTAAATTTTGATAGCCCCGTAACAAAGCGATTAATTGCTCAGGCATGATTTTTAATGACAGGCAGAGTTGTAAACCAAACACGAATTTATCTGGTTCTGACGTTTTGTGATAACAAAAAATTGCAAAACAAATGCACAAACAGCTAAAATATTATTATAAATGGCAGGATAAGGCGTGAGCTATTAAAAAATGCATAATTTTTCACGAGTTTTATTGATTATGCTTTTTTCTGAATGTTGCAAATGAAAATAAACATTTTTAAATGCAACACGTTTGAGAAATGTGAGTATGCCTGTGAAGGTATGTATTTACAGTTGCTGGGCATTCAGAGAGCAGCCAGAGGTGGGTGGAGAGTATTAAAAATTTTAATTACAGCTGACGGATAAACAAAAGTAATTACATTAGTGGTGAAGTTTATAACGTGGCTTTGCGATGATAAATTTAATGAAAATTGAAAAATTGAAACATTTATCACGCGAATCGGGGTTATTAAAAACTAATTACACTAGAAGCCAACAAATGACAAGCATTTATTGTAACACAAGATTTTTAATTTTTAAATTTAATATTTCGGAATTACTAGATAATAGAAAACCAGCAAAATTTAAATATTTTTCATTTAAAAAATTTTTTGTGCTTGCTGGCTTTATAAAAAATAATACACAACAAACAACCTGCAGATATTTGTGCGTGAAATGCGAAATATTTTCAACTTCAAAGTCGAGCGACGAAGCAGATACAAATTTGACGAAAAAAACAACGAAATATAGAAAATTATACACAGCGCAGCGACCGCACGAGTTGTTGGCATGCGCCTGAAGCAAATTAATTAAAAAATGTAAACCAAGAAGTTAACTGTAGGCACTGTAATACAATTGTAGAAACAACTAAGAAATGCAAAAACAACTGCGCAACACAATTGAGCTTAGCAACGGTACAACTGCAGCGTAGGTAATCCACCCACAGTGCCGGCGCCATCAGTCACGCGCATAATTCCACAGTGTCCAATTTCTTTCTGAAATTTATAGCATCGTGCCAAGGCGAGTTGCCTGCCACCTTGTTAACCTATCGCTAAGCTACATATATATGTACATAAGTATGTATGTATTATATTTGCCTATAGGCTTGGTTATGAATGTATGTGGCAGTATACTTATATAATTTTCAGTGATATGTATTACATGAAAAATTAGGCAAATTAAAATGACATTTCGGGGTAGCCTAGGCTGTATTCTCCATGGCTTTTATCGAGCATTAAGGTAATCGCGTGAAATTACGGTTTTCACGCCCATCAAATTGTTGCGATGTGTCGAGGAACATCCAGTCCATTTACACAGTTACACAAATATGTATGTGTGTGTGTGTGTGTATGGCGGCCCTTAAAGAGCTGTCAACACTAAGAAAACACGCATAAAAAACCATTTATTAAGTAGAAGGGAAAGTACATTGGTAAAATTTAAGATTTCGAAACTATTGGAATCTTTATGGCAAAAACGACTATTGTAAAGTGTGATTTTCGAAAAACGACCACATTTGATAAAGAAAAAATTGTGTTTTGATTAAGAAAACGAGCCCCATCAGGAAAATACGAAAACGAGGATGAAGATTTCAGGATTTAATCTTCTAATGGTTTTCACACGATTTTCCGTATCTGGCCACTTATGACTTTTTCCTTACCTCAGACTAACAGCGAAAACTCTTTGGAAAAATATTTTGCTACAATGACAAAGTTGTCACCTAGTAACACCGTACTACAAAAATGGTTTCGAAACTATCGGTTTAATTGATCTGCAAGTATTGCATTCGGTGACAACTAAGCTGAATAATGTATTTCGAATTTCATGATAATCATAATTATTGGTCAGAGATATCTTCGTTATATAGGGGCAGTTGTCGGCCTAGTAATCATCTCAAAAAGGGACTTTTTCTGATAAGCGAGCTCGTTTTTACCAAATCACAACGAGTTTCATTACGTTTGGAAGACAGCTATACAAAATATATTTGTCGAGTACTTTAAGATAATTTTAAAAGTAACTTTAATTATTTAAATAAGCTTATTAAGTTTTTCAGAAGGTAATTTAAGGTTATGTCTTCCAGTATTTCTTTCTGTGAAAAAACCTTCACAAAAATTTTTAGATAACTTACACAGTTTATATTTATTTTCTCTTCCACAATTTTATATACAGGTTTTGAAACAACTGCCAGTTACTTAAATAATTATTATGTGCATTTCCCCCAGATAATTTTCTAATGTAAAGATTCCACCTAAAAGAACAAAGTGAGGTTAAAAATAAATAAAACAAGAAAAAATTTAACTTCGGAGATTACATTGTGGCCTTAGAAAATAATCAATTGCAAATTTCGCGGAGATACCACGTCAAACGCGAAAGTTTTCCATACAAGTCCTTGATTCCGATCGTTCGGTTTGTATACCAGCCATATGCTATAGTGAGCCGATCTGAACAATTTCTTCGGAGATTACATTGTTGCTTTAGAAAATAAATCTGTGCCAACTTTTGCGAAAATACATTGTGAAATGTGAAAGTTTTCCATACAAAAACTTGATTCCGATCGTTCAGTTTGTATGGCAACTATGTATATGTTATGGTGGACCGATATCGGTAGTTCCGACACATGAGCAGCTTCTTGAAGAGGAAATGACGTTTGCAAAATTTCAAAATGATATCTTAAAAACTGAGGGACTAGTTCGTATATATACAGATAGAAGGACGGACAGACAGACAGACGGACGGCTTAATCAACACAGCTCAACATATTGCTCATTTATATATATACTTTATGGGGTCTCCGACGCTTCCTTCTGGGTCTTACAAACTTCGTGACAAACTTAATATACCCTGTTCAGGGTATAATAATCGTATTTAGTTAAAAGGAGTTTCTGTGGTTTTTGCCATTTGCGATTTGAAAAAAATGACGGCTAAATGTCCACCACGGCTCCGCTTGCATATCGAAGGGTGAGAAGCCGTCTATTTTCGATGCCCGGTGCATCTCTTTCAGCTGGAATTTGGGCTATAGCACACTCAGTTGTTAGTTAATTGGCTTTAACTTAACATACATACGATGCATTGGAAACATTGGTGTTTGCTGTCCAATGCATTGAAGAAAACCGATATTTTGGACCTTCCGCTATGCATCCATATCGATGTATTTTTTTTCGATGCACCGACTTGTTATTATAATGTGCTTGCACTATTTATACGTTTTCTAAAGAGTATTTGAATGCATCGGATTGTGGTAGAAAAACAATTTATAAAATTAAAAAAAAAAATATTTGGAGTAGCATTTACTAGAAACCAATATTTCAATAAAAAGATTGGCAACGCTTAAAACATTATATTACCTCTATAACTGCTTGCTCTACATATATTATTAGGCCCATCCGACAGTTAGCTTTTAGCCCAGCAAGTCACTTAATATATAAATATCTTGGATTGAGCTAGGATTGCATCAGCTGAAGAAATTTTAGCGCGACACAAAGTTTATAGTGTCCATACAGGACATCATTTAATTGGAGAGCTTACAAAAGAAGTTAGTACTTAATTTAAAGAGTAAAAGATAGCAACGGAGTCGGCTTTAGTATAGTATATTAGGGGTTTTTTTTTTTTTTTTTTTTTTTTGAACTATTAAATTTTTTTCAGTTCCACCATGAAATTTCCTTGGAAATACCCTAAAAAAAATCCCTGAAAATTTTACCCCTTAACATTAACATTAAGGACTGGACCAAGGCATGTAAAAATTTTCCATTGAAAATACAGGACAATCGTGATTTTTTATCTTTAAATTTCTATAGGTCAAAAGACTTTAGATACAATACCACCGAAAGAAGTGATACGCGAAAGAGTTTAGGACATACCGATACATAATTTGGTAATTAATTTCTGCTGTTTATTTATGCATCCATATATCGATGTGTTTTTTTCGATGCACCGATTTGTTATTATAATGTGCTTTTGAGTTTATAAATATGTAAATAAACAAAATACTTTATTGTATAATTTTTTATTGAAATTTTTTAATTGAAATAATCTGTTTGTAATTTTTTATGATACATCGATGTAATATTCCGATGCATCATATCGGAAAAAACATCGATGTATATTTCTGACTTACATCCCTAACATAGCTCACGAGAAAATAGTGTAGAGGCGTTAAATCGCGTGGCCTTGGCGGCCATTTGTCTGGGTCATTTCTCGAAATTAACGAGTCGCTTAACTTTGCACTCAATTACTTTAAACATGAGGCGACGCATCCATTTGGAAATATAGTCCGCCCGAGTCGTTTTCATCAAATCCCCGGAAAAGTTACTCAACATCGTGTTTTAACGCTAGCTAACGGCATTTTCTACCTCATTTAGAAAGAAGTTCCAAAGATGACGCCATACCGCGATCTACACCAAACGGTCAATTTTTGGGGATGCAATTGCTTTTCCTGAACTACACGAGGGTTTCACTCATCCCAATAGCGACAATATGGTTTGTTGACGAAGCCATTAAGGAGGGAGCCTGGTTTAGAGGCTTCAAAGAATCGATTTTTTGAGAATTTTTTCGGGAGGGAAAGAAATAAGTAATTAAAGCGAAATTTCTGGGCTTTATAGCTATATATTTGAACATCCTTCACAAATTTTTTGGATATGAAATCTTTGATATTCTGTCATTTGGGAAGCAATTGCCCGATACATCTCGCATGTGCATTTGTCGGACGGCGGACAGGATGCAGGTCGCAATTTCTATCGCAAATAAAGAATTCAAAGATAACATATCTTTTAATAATTTATCTTCTAGTTAAACCAAAAAAATTCCAAAAGAAAGTGTAAAATTTTAGAAATTATTTAAATATTAAAAAAAGTAGTTTTTGGCAAAAAAAAAAATTATTTTATGTTATTTAAAAATATGTTCAAACTTGATTTTTCTAATTTTTTTTAGTTTAAATAGAAGATAATTTAATGCCGAAGATAATAAATTTTGTACCAACTCCATGCGATGTTTACGTTTTTTTTTTCTATCTTGTCCGCAAATTAAGAAAAATCGCAGAAATGAAAAACCGAGAAATGGCGCGTCAAAATTTTCGCTTTCTACCCAATCGCTCACATACATACATGTCATACGCTCGATCACTATTCCCTTCTAGCTTCGAAAATATTTCGAATTCAAATCTTAAACCTTGGGGACATATTCTTGGATTATTTTTTAAGAGATTTAAGCAAAAACAAAAAAAATCGATTTTTTGAAGCTTCTAAAGCAGGTTCCCTCTTAAGCCATAAATAGCTCTCATCTGAGAAGAGCGTGTTTAGCGCGAAGAGTTCTTTTAGTAACGACCGGAGCAAGAGGATTTACGTAATATTTTTGGAAAGTTTTTAAACATTCTACCAAAGTGAAACGTGAAATGATGAAAAGGCAAACCCTACTGAACTGACCTATCAAAACTGGTAGACGCTGTACTTGGCATCAATCAACAAGTTCCAGCGCTTGCCTTAAGTGTGTCTTCTCGAATTAATTGTGCTGCCAAATCGATCGTATGCATCACTTTTGCTGCTAATGTCGCTATTTCATATAATCATTTCGACAAAGCAAACTACTAATTTACGAGGTGCAGCGAGACGAAGGTCAACTGTGTATGTTTATCCAATTAAGCGCCATAACATACGAAGCATAAGGTCCAACAAAAACAAAACTTGAAAGTAGAAAAACAGGCATATTAATGCCGAATGTAAATATGTATTTTAAGGGGTTGGTAAGTAAACACTAACGAAACAACAGCTACAACAACTAGCAAGCGTGGAATGAAGTCATTAAATAAAATACTTATTATCTCATCAAATAGCAGCAACTCACGAAAACAAGCAATGGGCAGAATGGCCGTCTGTTTGTTTGCTTTTTCCACCAAAGTGCGATGACTTTGCTTTAGTCAGATCAAACAGTATGTTTATGTATATATGTATATAGTTGATAGAGATGAGTTTGCCACCCGTCAAGCTGCTAAACAACAGGAGCTGCTTGCTTTGATGACAAAAACGAAATATGCTTAGACAAGCAGATGTTTTCCCCCTTTCTGTGCGGGATATAGCAGAAACTAAAAAAAACGCAAGTAAGCGGGAGACGGCAGGAGCAAAAAAATGAAATTATGGACTTTTTACGGTTCGTAAATATTCACGCTACGACCATAAATATGACATATACGCAGACATACACATACATATATACATATTTGGCTGTATGGTATCATAAATTTTGAATTGCTGCGCTTTTTCGGGGCATTTGTGTGCAACCAAAGGACTACGCTGGCCACAAGCTGTTGTTGAAGGATAACAACGCAGACATATAGGTATATAGTATATTCATATTTATATGATAATAAGCGCACACGCGAACATATTTATACGCATAATACATATGTACATTTCGGCATTTGATCACACACCTACACGTGTCGAAATAGCGGGAGCGCGCATCATTGTTTGAACGACAGCCACATGATATTTTGATAAGCGCAACGCAAGTGTGTTATGCAATTATCAACCCATATGCCACCGACGACCATCACGAGTTCGCTACAAAGTCATCTATGCAAATAGATTTTCACCTGGCATGTTTTGTTCACACTCGTCTAGCCGGTTGAGTTAAATTTTCGGTAGCGTCTTCAATCTGAGCTGAACCGATATCCACAATGCAAACACCGCTACTAAATTGACTGCCGTCAGCAGACAACCTCATAAAGTCGTAAGTCTACACCGAGCCCAGCTTAACTAAACGCGAGCGCATACACACCTAAGCAAACATGCTGACATATGTGTGAGATACCTGCCACACAATAGCAATGCCATGGGCGCGTGTCAGCATTGACAACTCCATGGTCGATATTTCCATTTTGCGGGTAGACAGCATTGTTTATGCACAATAAGCCGAAATTTCTCGTCCTGTGTCAATTTTGTTTACCAAGTGCGCGACCAGCAGCAGACATTATTGCTCGCCAGTTGTCGAAAGGTTCGCTGTACTCGGGCAAGTGGGGGTGTGCGTGTGACAAAGTTTTGCATGAGGATATGTGCGCATAATGTTAGGAAGAGCGGCAGAGCATTAACCGAAAGAGCAACACATAGGGTGCTCATGGGTTTAAAAATAACGCGAAGTCTTTAAGCTAAAACAAATAAAAACACTATTTTTATATACATATATATATATTTATAGTAACTAGATATGTTTATGTCATATTAGTTTCTCTTCTCATGTACGTACAACAGAAGTCCTAAATACTCTTTCAGCCATATAAATTCTTCATGCAGAGTCCACTGAACAAACCTGAAATCTGTAATTTGATTATATCCGGCTTTTTCTCCAACCAAAAGAGATCTGGCTCTCTCAAAAAGCTTTATTAAAGTTAGCTTGGATTCCGGAAGAAATCAATCCGAATAGATTCAATTACTAAGAAAATTTTCATGACATAAATTCAAAACTCTATAAACTATTCCATAATATATTCCATATTAATTAATCCAAATAGGATCCAGAAATGGTTTCTAAAATCGTTGGTCGTTCAACAAGCATTCACAGTAATCCAGGTTACACCGGAACCTTCAATAAGAACCTTTTTATAATCACCATTTGTCAGATTTCATCATGGCACTCCCCACAAAATGATCGATCCAGACCGCCCACCTCAGAAATTAAATGCATTTAAAAAACTAAACCAATAGTTACCGTTTTGAATTCTACTGAAATTATTTTTTTATTCATGCTAATTCTTAGCCCAAAGCTCTTCTTGAAAACCGTATATAATTAGAAGCATTAGATTAAAGAAACCATTGTATGACTATAGATCCAATTCATTCCTAAACTAGGTTAGTTATGCGTTTTCAGATAAGCTCTTTCAATTTCCACCAGAGCAGTATTATTTTCTGAGCCGTACAAGAATTACTAACTAGGAATCAGACTTGAATATTGTAACATTTAAAAAATGTCTTCGCGTTCCGTCGAATGTCCGTCGTCCGTGAAGCTATATACAGTTTTGAATCGTCGTTGCTAGCGTAAACACCGCTTACGCTGTTATAGCCGATAGACAATATAGAGTTGCGAAGTATGTATGTAATTTTTGCGACTGACGGGAATATGGCAATGCAAATTAAAGTTAAATATTTGCTGATTAACATTAGCAAATAATTTTCACAGTTTTCGCCGCTTTAAATCTGAATCCGGTTAAGTAAAGTAAATAACCGGGCCATTTTGGGAATGAACTTCGTGCAGCGAGGCTTTACCTATGCTCGGCTTACGTGATTTTTCAAGCAAACTAAATATAGTACACGTTTCTCTGGACCCTTTCTTTTAGCGTTTAGCCAAAAATATACTAGTGTTTTTCATTAAATTCATTTCAAGCGTCATTAAGATTTATTTTCCGTAATTTTCGTTGCTATATTCATCCTCGATATCATACCTCTTCGTCCGCTAAATATTAAATTGTAGTTCACGATATGGACTTTTCGAACAACATTTTTTATTTTTTATTTTGATTTTATCACAAGCGAATAAACATCTTTTGACCGAAATCACTAGCTGTAAAAATATTACTAAAATTCTAAACTGACCACAAACGGAATTGAAATGCAAAATACTCCCGATTTATTTTATTCAAACACCAAATGGGAAAATATTGTGTAGCGCATGTTTGCTCATATTTATTTAACTTTATTTATGCCTTCAATTTACGCTGGAGTAAAGTTAGGGTGTGGACTAAAAATGCAATTTTTCACAAATAACCCAACAACAGCCTTTGGAGCCTTTGGTGGGTCGACGGCGACTAACAAAACCACAACCAACAGCGAACATGCGAAGCTCGCGTATAAATTTCTTTGTGTACTGTGAAAACTGCGAGGAAAAACGCCTCTATGAAAAGCATAAAAAGAATCCGACTCAAATGAAATGCAATGCAATGCAATAAAATCGTGCGCCCAGCATGACGGAAGATAAATTAGCCGCACGCCAATGAAAATAAGTTAAAAGTTGCAACACGGCCACAAACAGGCTTGACGTTGCCGCCGCCAGTGTGATGGAATTGGTGTTGCATATAGAGACCAGTACCGCATAAAAACTCCGCCTGTCTCTGGTCAGTGTTGTTGATTGCTAATATCATTTATTGCACTGCCTAGGTATTTTCGCATATGTGCTTTCGCATATACCATACCTATAGACTCGTTTATTTGTTTAAGTTGTACATTTTCGGTGTTTGAGGTGGGCCAATATGAATATTTGCATAGAAAAAAGTTATTTCAAGCCAATTTCCAAGGAATTTTATTTGTTCTATAAATAACACGACTCTACAAAAAAAATTTCGTTCTTTGTCCTAAAGTTTATTATATGATTTTCTTATTAATTATGAACAAAAACGATAAGAAAATACCTTTTCTTCGTATAAAGTTTGCTTTTGTAAAAGTTATAGTAATAATACTATATAATAATTATATATAATTATACTGTCGTTAAAGTGGTTTCCTAAATAAAAAAGCAAACTTTTTCATGGCATATATTTTTTTTTTCGTCTAATTACGACCTAAAACATGGAAATTTACTGCTTTAAGTTAAGGTCAAATTTTGTGTTGACCCGTGCAATTTTTTGATAATATTATACGTTTCACTGAATGATACCAGTTGAAACATTTTTATATACACCCAACTCTTTTTTTACACGGTAGATACGTTCCTCAGAAATCTGTGTATAAAAAGATGCGTTTCCTATTTTTTTTTACGAGGGCGAAGCATCGAAAGCCTGCACTAAACATCCTACCATCATGTACCGTTCACCCCGGTACCACCGTCAAGTATTACGTCGGGAGGATGGTTGAGTGACACTCATGCGTTCGTGATGGTCAAAATGCATTCAGTAACAAGTTGCATTTACTTGGTCCCACTGTTTGTCTGTTGGTCTTATAACCTCTCTCGTACATTGTTCGTCGCCAACCCTTCCCGTCAAGTCAATGTTTGTGTGTTTGAGTCGTGGTTGTCCGTTACATTTAACAGCTCTCTTCTCCGCTGCTGTTCGCTGGCACGTTGGGATTTCATAACCCTGGCTGCAACTTCGCAAGCAGCTTTCCACTTCTCTACCGATTCGGCCATTTGGCTTACCAAGTTATCGAGAGTTGGGTCTACACCGAACGCATTTTTAATTGTTGCCTCTCATTATTATATTTTGGGCTATAGAAGAATGTGCACCAGCTAATAGTCGTCTTCTATTTTGCTTTGGCCCACGTGTATTGAGGATTAACCGGGTCAAGGCTCTGCACACTTTTGTAGCTTTTTCGCCTGTGTACGCTGATTGCTCCTTAAGGGATATCCTTGCATCATGTATGATTCCCAAGTATTTAATTGCCGGTTTTGTCGTGATGCTTACACCTTTTGTATTGAACGTGGCAACTTCACGGACTTTTCTGCCAGTAATGAGTACCACTTCGGTCTTGCTCTTCGCTAGGTTCAGTCCGTTAGTTTTAAGTCAGTCGCTTATTAACTCTATTGTTCTGTTGGTTATCGAAACTATATCGTGTGTGTGTTTTGCTATAACCACAACAGCGATATCGTCTGCGAACCCAATAATATGAACGTTTTTGGGTACTTTCAGTCGCAGTACTCCATCGTACATGACGTTCCATAGTAGCGGCCCAAGAACAGATCCTTGGGGTACTCCACCAGAGACTTTATATTTTTTAGAGCCTTCACTTGTGTTGTAGCTCAAAGTTCTATCCTCGAAATAGCTTACTATTATTTTGTAAAGGTATAGCGGCACGGAGAAGCTTTTTAGTGCACTCAATATACTGCGCCAGGATGCAGAGTTAAGGGCATTTTTTACATCCAGGGTTACAACCATACTGTACTGTTTTGTGCCTCCTTTCCGCCTATAGCCCGTTCAGCCAGGGTCTTTACTAGATTTACAGCTGCAATTGTGGATCTTGCCTTTCTGAATCTGAATTGGTTGGGTGATAACCCGCCGGCATCGTCGATTGCCTTATTTAGCCTTTGGTATATGATCCGCTCCAGAATCTTTCCAGCGGAGTCTAACATGCAAAGGGGCCAGAAGTGGGTCGGTTCGGTCATTTGATTGTTCGGTTTTGGCAATAATGTCAGATTTTGCCTTTTCCATATGGTGGGAAAGCGGCCTTCCTGGATATATGTATTATACAAATTTCGAAAGGGGTATATTTTTCTAGCAATCGCTGTTTTTAGCACTATATTCAGAATTCCATCTGGACCGGGGTTTTACATGGGTTTAACCGTTTGCATGCTTCTCGGACTTCTTGATTCGAAACAGCTGGACCGAAACTATTCTCCCAATTGTTGAGGGGGAGGTTGGCATTTGCCCGCCAGTGCGGAGCTTTCCCATTACCGTTTTATAAGCGAGTCCTCAAACGTTGTTTTCAACATCATCGCACAGTTTAAGGAAACATTCCTGCTTGCTTTTTTTTATTGATTGTTTTGGTAATTTTCTTTTGTCCTTAAAGTGTTTTTGAAGAGTGGTGTATTCAGGTATACCATGTGATCTTTGGTATAATCACCTTGCTTGCATTCTTTACATAATCTGGCGATCGTCTCATTCCAACAATACACTAGATAATGGTGTTTGCGTCTAGATAACTTAGATATTGAAGCGTCGGATACACTCTTAATACAGCTCATAATCTAGGAAGCAGCTTTGTTAGCTGACAAAAAATTGTCGGGAAGAGTAGTTGGTCTGAAGACTTCTTCAAAAAGGTCTGGGTCGAACGTTGTGGGTTGCCAATTACTTCTTTTTAGTGTCGGTAAACGCTGCTGTTCGTGTGTGGTATTTATTTCGAATATAATTGCATGGTGATCGCTAAAAGTCGCTAAAAGTGTAATGATCACTAATATCCCAGTGAGATTTGCGAATTAAGCTCGAGTGCACGAACGTTAGGTCGGCTGCCTTTGTTAAATGTGCATTGGTTGCCGGCATTTAAAATCTTCAGATCAAGAGAAGCAAAAGCTTCTAGTAAGGTTTTTCCTCTGCTCTTGGTTCTTTTGCATCCCCACTCGATAGTCCAGGCATTAAAGTCACCAGCTATTATAACTTTCGTTTTGCATCTGGCATCGATCACTAGGTTGTCGATAATACGACGATATTCTTCGTCGTTGAGGCTTGGGGGTAAGTAGCAGCTATACATAGTATATTAATATTATTAGTTGTTGTTCAAACAAAACCATCAGAAGAGAAGGGTGCTTCCAGTTGCGCAAAATTAAGGTTACTTTTCCACATAACCGCTTGGTGCTCTTCTTCGCCACATCTTCTACAGAATCTGGACATGTCCTCATTTGGGCAGGTTTTTGCAGTGTGTCCATAATCGAGACATTTAAAGCTCCGCTGTGGTTGTCTGTATTCTCGAATACGACAATTTACCCATCCAACTTTCAGCTTTCTAGTCAGTAGAGGCTATCTAGCTGCCTCAACCGGGAGCTTAATGAGTGCTGTTTGGGTGTCTCCATAGGAATTTCTTAAGTTCTTAATTGTTGAGATCGTCAGTTCAGGACTACCTAATTCTCTCTGTAGGGCGTTAAGAACTTCTTCCTTGCTTGTAACTGCTTGAAGGTCTTTGCACTTCAGTAGGGTCTAATGGGTCAGAAGTTTAACGTGGGCTTGATCCCCTAGATACTTCTTCATGTTCTCCTGGGAGTCTTTTGACGTTATTTCGGAATCCGTTGAGTGTTGAGTCGGTCTTGATTTTCCTTAGAATTTCCGCATTGGAAAGGTCCCCATTTATTGAAATTAATATCGCTTGTGTTTTTGTTTTTGGTAATTTTGCTGTATTCTGGTTGGCTTCTTAGCTTCTACATTCCACTGTTCCTCCATAGGATTATTTGTTGTTGCTTTATTATCAGGCCCTTTCGCTGGATGCGTGCTAATATTCTTGTTGTTGGCGACTTTGCAGTGGCTTCAAACATTTGAGAACTTATTATTGATCGTTTGAACTGACCAATTAAACTTGTTCTTGCTCGGGTTTTTGGCGAATTGATGCATGACCGTTTGTTTTGCTGTAGAGTCTGCTCCACCACCATTGGTTCTTCAGTGGTCGCAGTACGACCTCTATTCGCCTTGGCGATTGTGTGGATAGCCGACTCTCTAACCTCTGCTACTGCTTGTTTTTGCAGTTGCGAGATTTTGTCGATTATGTTACGCATGTGTTGGTTAACATGCCTTTGTTTTTGGCCATGAGTGAGCGCGATTAAATCTTCTATTAGTATGCCCAGATCAATAAGTGCGCTCTCTCCTTCGCTCACACTTATTGCATTTTCGCTGCTAGTGGCACCTTGTGTTGGCAGATCGGCTGCGCTAACCTTTTTAGTTAGAATTGTGACGCTATTTAATTCAATTACATCGTGCGAGACCGTGTTGTTGGAGTCACTTCTTGTGTAGTTGGTGTAGCAACTTTTAACGTCTGAGCCCATTGTCCATCAGGTGATCGGGGTTCTTATTGCTCCTTATGACTATGATCCTCCTTATTACCAGTAATGGTATGTGCTGCTTTAGGTTTAGCTGACATTTCCTCAGCTATTCCAATAGCAATCCACTAATGCAGCTGTTGCTCGTAAATTCCTCAAGGTCTAATCCCCAGAAATTTCTCTTTATGTGGATTGTGGATTGTGGGATCCAAGTAGGTGTGTAAAGGGAGAGCTAAGAAAATGCGCTCTTCGCGATTTCCTTTTTGTGCGAACCTTTTCCCAAATAAATAGATATTTATTAAGTGTGTTGTGGACACTGTGTATATTTCCGCGCGCTTAGGAACTAATTTTGAATTATTTCCTACCAAACTTGGTGCCATAGACGGAGCACCAGTAAAACACGTCTCTTCACTAACTCACTGGTAAGCAAGTGTGGCGTTTCCTATAATAAACTGGGGGATACGTTCCGAGTCATCTGAAAACCGTGTAAGATGAAATAAAAAACCACATATACTTCTAAAATCCGAGTAAAAAATATTGAAAGCTATAAAATTTCAGGTATGCATACAAATTATATGTTCATATGGCATTTAACTGAGCATTAAAACATAAAATACATAATTCATAATGGTGAAAAATTGGTAGATTAAGCAAAATATAAAAGAAATCCGTCAATCCAGAATTAGGAACAGAAAAATTAGAATAGAAATAAAGAAAATTATTTACATAGCTACATAATTATTCGACGCTACTTGTTAACAAGCGTAATTGTTTGCGACGAATTGGACTAAGTTCGGTATCATCACTGGAGATATCCATTTCAGAAATGTAAATATCATGCGTAAAAATGTGTGAGTAAGAGTTATCGAATAAGGGATTTCCCAGTTACTACTACGTATGTTCATTCCAGCAATGGCGCTAAGTGTGGTAAAAACAAACATAGTTACGAGTACAAGACAGTGATTTCAAAACCGTACCAGCTTAAACATTTTTTATATTTTTTTTTTCAACCGTGTAACTTCAAATCCGTGTAAAAAAAGAGTTGGGTGTAGTTGAAGAAATAGGTCCCGCGAGATTAAACCACTACTTTCACACCTAAAAACAGTTCCATTGAAATTTACAAATTCACAGTGTTGCTGAAGAGGATAACAATGAAAGAAAACAAAATCAAAAATACGGCAGAGAAGATGGCTTTAGTACTGAATGTGTGGACTCTAAATACATATGTACGAGTATGTGGACCGAGTTATTTTAGTCGACTCTTTACCGAACGGTCAATGTGTGAGATATATAATTGAAATTCAGAGAGAATCCTCTCGTGATACAAAAATGTTTATGTGTTAGAAATGGGATGAGACGGGTCAATACGTGAAGTCCCCATATACCTAATATATAGATTTTCAAGTCGTGTGAAAACTTCCCCTAGACCCCATATAACTAACAAGCCTTATGTACTTGAAGGTACTGCCGTGGATTTAATCCTTGAAAGTTGCTAGAATATGAAATCTTCGGTTATATCCGAACTTAGTTCTTCCTTACTCGCTTTTATTTTTTAAATTAGTTTTAATGAATATTTAGACATCAGAGATGCTTTCATAAATTAAATTTCTTTGGGCTACTAAACATTACAATTTATTTGTATAGCTATATTGATTAGAAACCTAAAAAGCATGCAATCTCAACAGAAGCATTAAAGATGAAAAACAGGCGCAAGTCATTTTGTGTTAATACTACAATATCAAGTATATAGTATATTTAGGTAAGCCGCACGTTAAAGCATATATCCTGCATAACGGATGACGCCTTGACTGTAAAAATTAAATAATTTTAATATACTTTTTTTTGCCTTCCTGAATTATTTAGTGTGCCATATGACCAAAGGGTAGATAAAGTTATTTTGATCTTATTACCCATTTTCCTTCTTACTTCACAGTGGACTACATTACGATTGAGGATTGTTTTCCTTGCACCGTCTACAGTGATATTGTCTAATGCCCCTGCTTTATTTGCTTCAAAAAAGGCTTCTTCTTTGATATTCTTCACAGGGTGTGTTGCTTTTTTTACCTATAACGGGTTCTCGTCTAGAACGCTGTAGAAAAATATAAAAGCTATAGGATACATAAAATTATGTTATTTAAGGGTATTTTCATTTCAGTCACTTAAGCACAACATTAGTTAGTATTTTTGATTGCTTATGCAAATCCCTGTGAAAGTCTTCAATTATTCCTACTTTTTAATACATGAGAAATTGTTATGTTAACTGAGGTCACAACAGAATATGCGTAGGCTACCTATACACAGCTCTACTGACAAGCTCTATATCCACATATGAGCACACATATGTATGTATATGTATACTTATCTCTGAGACCTAACCTCACTTTGGTTGAAATGCTAGTTTGCTTAAAGGTAGTTTTTAGTTGGCTTCGGAAGAGAAAATTACATTTCAACTATTTGCGTGCACGAATCCGGAAATACCATTCAATATCTGCTGTGAGCAAATAACCCACACAAGTTTATTTACAAGCGCTTAAGTACCAATTCAATTTGTACGAAATGAATGTGGGAGTTGATCCCAAATTTACGGGAGAAGCTTTGTATAAACCAGTTAATCATATGCAAGTATTATCAATTCATTTTGGGTAACCCGCAAATGACGTTGACGAAGAGCGAGTTTATTCAAACACACACATACTATATAATCAGTGGAGAAATTTGTTAACATAGTTTACCGAAAGAGGGTGGAGCTAAATGAAAAAGAAATGGAAATGATAAACAAAATGAAAAATGTATATAATACAGCTAATAGGTAGGTTTTAGAGCAGCTTAATTAAATTATCAGATCTTATAAAACACATTTTTTTACAAATGTATCTTTCCTTTCCACAAGCACTATCTTCCTAAGTATTTTCTAAATAAGGAAAAATAAGTGAACTAACACAATAAGATCTCACAAATTCTCCGCTAAATGTGATGCAAATCTATCAAAACGGCGTTTAAATACCGTACCGTGCACACACTTTCATAAAGCTTTCGCATACTCAAATATTCATGAGTGATATGACCGACAAAAGTAAGCTTAGACTAAATAAGAAGTTATTGGAAGTTAAAAGAGCCAAAGGAGAGAGATATGGGTATCCCACACCCTAAGCTTCGTTAGGATCGAGAAGGACTTCTTCGAGCCGTTCGATATCAACCGAGTTTTCAGACAAAGCGACTCCCTTCCATGCAAATTTTTCAATCTACTTTTGGAGAAAATAATTCGAGTTGCAGAACTAAATAAGGAAAGTACAATATTCTATAAGAGTGTACAACTGCTGGAGTACGCCGATGACATCGATATCATTGGCCTTAATAATCGTGCCATTACTTCTGCTTTCTTCAGGTTGGACAAAGAAGAGAAGCAAATGGTACTGGTGGTGAACGAGGGCAAGATAAAAAATCTCCTGTCATCAAACACGCAGTCGTCCCACTCACGACTTGGTACCCACTATTGACAGTCATAACTTCGAAGTTGTAGAAAATTTCGTCTATCTTGGACACCAATAACAACGCAGAACAAATCTTGCCAAAGGTGCATACTTCGTATTGAGTAGGCAACTGAGAAGTAAAGTCTTCTCTCGACGAACAAAAACCAGGTCTATAAGTCACTCATTATTGCGTCCTTCTATATGGTGCAGAGGTATGGACGATAACAATCTGGTAAGTCGATGTTACGAGTTTAAGACAGAAAGGTTTTGTGAAAGATTTATGGTTCTTTGCGCATATGCCACGGTATATATCCCTTTCGATGGAACGATGAGTTGTATGAGATAACCGACAACATTGACATAATTCAGCGAAATAAAAGATAGCGACTACGCTGACTAAGTCAAATCGTCCGAAAACGCTCAAATTCTGAAAGTATTCGACGCAGTATCTGCTAGAAGAAGCATAGAAATAGGAAGACCTCCACTCAATTAGATGCACCAGGTGCAGAAGCACCTAGCTTCGCGTGGAATCTCCAATTGCCGCCATATTGCGAAAAGAATGAGCAACTGGCGCGCTGTTGTCTACTCGGCTATAACGGCGTAAGCGGTGTGTAGAATAAGAAAAAGATACAAAGAACCGTTAGGTGAACTAAACTACTATACTCTGTGGCAACATGTAGCAAAAGCATAAAACATACATATTTAAACTCTTTTTATTTACTTCAAAGTCTAATACCCAAGCCTGGCCTAAGCCTTTAAACAAATAATTTTAAAAATATTTTATAGCAAGTAGATCTACTGAAATTAACATAAAACATTTACAACCTCTTTTTGCATTGAGACTCCTGCTCCAACTCACTTTCTTTTTATTTACACAGTTTTTGCTTTTATGTATTATATATTAACCAAAGAATATACATATCAAGATAATATGGTGTGTTAGTATTGGGAATAAAATTAATAACGCATTTTATATGTAAATAGGAATTTATGCAAAATGTTCGACGCTTTACATAAATTTACTTGCAATACGCTGGAAACAAATGTAATGCAAAATCGCTCTGAATACACCTTCCACTTCTCGTACAAGAAAACAATATTCTTGACAGCTAACGCTGCAAAATACAACAAACCGCCGTGGCTTGATAATCCTTGAAAACTCAAATATTAGCTTGCATTTTCTGTAAACTTTAAGTTTTAAGTACAAAATTTCTTTTTAATAGTGTTATACTTTATAATGTTTTACTCTTCAGCTCAGCCATTTTCTATATGTGCATTTCTCTCACCTCCATTCACTTAGCCTCACTATTCCTTCTACGAATGTATCATCTTACCCATACTCGGTGGCGTATCCATTCTAACTCGTAGCAAAGAAGTCATCCGCTTATCAGATGAAAGCGTTTCCAGGATGCCGTTGGACGCTTTGGCGCACAGCAAAAAAAACTCTTTAACAAGGACGTTGGAAAAATATGAAACAATATTTTACACGTTCACACATTCCCCGCCGCCGACACACTGCCAAGTTGGCCAAGTTTTGTTGCGGCGATGTGTCTTGTGTTATGTCTCAACAATAAACAACAAAAACAGCAACAACGCTCAAATGGAGTAGAACTGGATATAAGCAAACGGTTGGCGGCAACAGTTGCTCTCAGGTGGTTAATGTGCGGCACTTTGCCACTTTGCCTCCATGCCACACAGCCATTTGGTTGCCATCGTCAAACTTCTTTTTAGTTTTACTAGGGTTTCTGTAGCTTCGTAAAAATATTTCTAGAAAATATTATCGATTTCATTTCCTGATTTCTTTTACTTATGTCTTCTTGCACCTCCACAAACATTGATATTATTACTCCGTTTTCATTTGTATATGATTTGTCCATGCGATTAGGTGCGCTTACATATGCGTATCATGGTATCGTATCTGGCACACCAGCGCATTTAGAGCAGATAAATTTCATAAATATTTCATTGGCTTAAAGTGATTTAAAAACTTTTATATCTGCTTTTAATAATCTTTGAAGAGGTAGCAAGTAGCGGAACCCCTATGGAATCCTCTATAAAAGAACCAGTATATTTTCTTCATTAATATTCCAAAGCACTATTAGAATCAAAACTTATGGAAATGGAGATACGATAGTTTCGTTACTTTTTTTTTAAACCGCGCCTGAAAAATTATATGATATCGTGAAAAAATGTTTTGTTTACATGCTATTTGCTATAAAAGTTTAATCGTTTTATATTTTTGTGAATTCTCAATATAGAAGATATTGTGAATAGTGAGAAGAACTTGTCCTTAGTTCATTGCAATTACATTATACTACTGAGATGCATTAATCGAAAAATAGCGTCCATCAAATAAGTTAGCAGCAATCCTAGTTATCATAATCGTAAAATAACATTTCACCATGCCTTCATTCTCATCTGTGTAGCGTACTAACTCTTGTTTCTCCTGCAAACTCTAACCCTTCTATTGCAAAAGAGACAGTGCTTTGACTCCCAAGAACATTTACTCACTGGCAGAGAGTTTGAGAAAATGTTGATTGCTCTATAAATTATCTTCAGTCAGGTAATATTTGTACGTTTTCATAATGTAAGTCTAACATAACAACCAAAAATACTTCATGTCTTTAAAGGATTGTAGCTAGTTGCTCGGATACAACCTAACTAAGCTTTTACTTCCTTATTCCAGTATATTTTCTTACTTTTCCTTTATTTGCAGGTTCATGGCACGTTATATTCGGAACAAATAACATATTTTAATGCACAAAGATATCAGTTATTTTGTTTTCATTTTGTCACTTATACTTTCCGATAGTTTGATTTCTAACCACAAGAAAAGCACTTGAATGTAAATTAGAGTGGGCTGCATATGCACCATCAGACAACTACACCACATATTTCTCAAATGACCGATAATTCAGTTACTTTATTTTCCGAATATGTGCCACTGTTTTCAACCACAACCAAATTAATTATTTTCTGTTCTTTAAATTTTACGCAAATTTTTTATTGTGGTTAATCATACAGAATTTTACTGGTAATTTTTCTTATCATATGGAATTATAGGGTGGATGTCTTATCAGACTTTTGGGAGGCTCATTGTGATATCATCGGAAATAAAACCTCACACATACTAACACGTCAACTCTGAACCACCCTGTGGTCTTGATGAAGTTCGTCAGTTCATAAACACGAGAAACCCGCAACCAATAGTTGCGATTTTTCCTAATCCTTCATCTGCATAGAATATACAGTTACTTCTTCTTCCTATTGGCATTGACAGGCAATGACCTAATAACACTATAACTATGTCCGAGTACCCACAGCAGGCTTATCGTAAAATAAAATATTAGTTCCACTAATAGATCATGACATTATTTTTACTCTTTTGCTGAAACGCCAAGAGACATTAGTGATTTCATAAATAGATACAAGGTGCTTTACAAAGTAAACAGGACTTAAAGAATAAACAGAACAAAAGGTTTTTTTGCAAAATGAATTTATTTTATTCAAAATAGTCTCCTTTTGCTTCAATACAGCTTTTTGCACGGTCCAAAGGCATGTCGAACGATTGTTTTAGTTCGTTGGCCGGTGTGACCGCCAGTATGCCGGTACAAGCCTTTTAAATGGCCTCTACGTCTGCATAACGCTTGCCTTTCATGACCAAATGCATTTTTCCGCAAAGGAAGAAGTCGCACTGTGCCATATATGGTGGAGTTGTTAATGGTTAAAATGTGATTTTTGGTCATATAATCGGTCACAAGCGTCGATCGACTGAAACGGCGTATCATCGTGCTACAATCGCCACCTTTCATCTTCGCGATATTCGGGCCGAACACACCTTTCGTAAGCCCAGAGATGTTGAATCTATTTCCATTAATTTCAATCATAATTTCGGCTGATTTTTGAAGAATTCACGCAGAGTTTCGATGAAATTTCCGGTGATCATGGATTTTGATTAGCCCACATGTTGATTGTCATTTATGTCCTCACGACCACTTTGAAAATGCTGAAACCACTCGTGCACTCTGCTACGGTAGCAATAATCGCCATAAACTTGTTTCATCAATTGAACGTTTCGGTAAAAGTTTTACCAATTTTAAAACAAAATTTAATGTTGGTTCTTTGTTCAAAGCTCATTTTCGCTCCCTTCTTCTGGGCGATCTCACGAGATGACACATACCGGTCTAACTCCATGTTTTCTACGATTTGATCGGTGTTCGCCGTCACAGGTCTTCCGCCGGCTGGCTTATCCATGGTGTCGTTTTCAATCGCTCTGAATCGTCGAAACCATTCTTCCGCAGTTCGAAGTGATAGAGTACCAGCCTTTAACGAAGGAAAACTTTAAAATAGCGCGAATTTCGGCGATTCCTTTTATAGGTTATGTCAAGACCTTTCAAAGACGTATAGTATTGCCAGATACGAGCTCTGTAGCGCTTTCTACATAGCCGAGAAAATCAAAAGGAAAAAAGGCGGAAGGGAGATATTTGACCACCTAATAATACGCATAGCATACTCAAGATATAAAAAAGCTGATAAAATTGGCTCGTCGCCTAGATATGGAGCTATATACATATAAAAAGAACAGGATGACGAAACGTGCTTTCCCGTGCAAACGATTATATATATATATTTCTTGACGGACAAGGAAGGTAGGTATTGCAGATGGGCGTAATCAGACCTGTGCCAAGTCCACAAAACGCCATTAAACAAAAACCTATAATAAACTTTTTTTGCAAAAAATGGGCGAGGTTTCGCTCTCTAAAAGGTTTAATGAACATTTATCAAACCATTAAGACTAAACTAATTAAATTCGCTCACAACAGTATCTAAAGCACTTCAACCGGAAACCGAAACTAAAAGCGCAATAGGTGAAATCATATACACATCTCGAGACTCGCCTAAACCAATCTCAACTTAATTTAGCACATAATATTCTCCTGATGATCTAAGCAATTTTGTATATACACATACTATACATAATTCATGCACTGACAGACACATAAGGTCTGACACTAAATTATATATACTCTATACTATAACTCAACACTTACCGACAAATTCGGCAAAAGAATTTTTAGTAAATCGAAAACCGTTATACGTAGTATACGGGAGTTGCAGTAGTATCGACCCGATTATATCTATTAACTATCAACATGCTATATTCTTAAAAAAGTTTCATCAAGTTTCATTAAGGTACTTCATACAAGATTCCCAATCATATGAACCAAAATCAGCCGGATGTTCGTAAATCCTGGTAATAATTATGCGGAGCTAGGTCTAGTTTTCGCACAATTATATCTATTTTAGGCACACAAAGAAGGACTGATATGAGTTAAACATGTTCTGTAATTTTCATTGAGAGACTAAAATATTGGCCGATGTATCTTCACCTGGAAGTTCCAAAACCATTGACCCGATTCAACCCATTTTTAATACATTACAATTACTATTTTCAGGAATTCTTTCAATTTCAATTGTATATCTACACATTGACCAATACTTTAGGTCAAAAGCCAACCTTAGATAGTGGAGTCCTCATATTCGGTACCTAGGGGCATGAACAGTTTTGGTTGTATTTGCGACAATTTTAGGCCATAAAGTGTCTTCCGACTTCATCCATTTACACACTATCGATAGGATTTCTTGTATTTGATTTGTTTATTTTGATTATTATAGCTTTAGCAGTTTAGGAGATATGTACATTCAGCTCATTAGAGGGCGGAGCCACGCCCACTTTGCAGAGGTGCCCCTTGCTATTGCCATCTCTTGTGCCGAATTACAGTTTTATATCTTTATTTACTGCTTAGTTATGGCACTTTATCTGTTAAATATTTACTTAAATATTACCATATCTTGCAAAGAAGCTGATGCATGCACCTTGTCAGTTCTTTGCCGCCATAGCTGAATAGCGCGGCCGGTAACCGATCGGCCTCTGCCGCTTTGTTGTTCTTCTGACGGGTAGTTGCTATTTGAACTTCATCAAAGTCGGGCAGTGGAACATCTACTCCCTCGTCATCGATTGGTGAATCGGATGTTCCACTTTCCTTCTACTGCGATACGGCAGTTTATTGTACCAGCTGTTCTTTCGACCTTTCCGAAAACCAATGTTTTCATTGGAGTTGAACGTAAGAAGCTTGAAATGCCGTCCCTAATATCTAATTGCTCAGAGAGCCGTTTAGCTGTCGGTTGTGATAGTAGTTTCTACCTTTCCTGTGTTTGTTGACAGACGTTTTTTTCTGTACCGAGGCCGGCGCGCATCTTCGCTACAAGGAGATTGTGGTCCGAGTCACAACATCACAACATGATCGATCTGGTTTTGATCAACCTCAACCCATTTGGAGAGGTTCCACCATGGAGGCTGAATTTTCCAACTTTGGTCACAACGTCATATATCAATGAAATAACCTGACCATTTAACTCTACTGTGAATATGTCGACTGAGTACATCCTATAGAAGTATGTTAAATTTGAGTATTATAGTTGCTTTAAGGAATGTTAAGGCTTTATAGCTTCAGTGTAGAGGAAATAAAGGTTTTTTGTTATTTTTTGCTTGGAATGAATCAAATTGATGTTTAGCAGCATTATTAATTATCAACGCAGTTTACATATCTTCCATAAATCTAATAACCAACTGTAACTGCTACCAATTCAGTAATATGAGCTTCTTTCCAAAACGCATAGATCAAACTTAAACTCAGTCATCGTCGACATTTTGATATACTTATATATCACAATTTTAGATAAATCTCAGGTGTAGTATATGGTATTATACCTTAAAAATCACATTTTGGTATCTGTATTTTGTACCTTCTTAAGAAAAATGTTTCCTTAAGACTTCACTCATTCACTCATCCGAATTTTGAAACCGTACATTGCCTAGAATGTAACCATTCCACCATTAATATTTCAAAACTCATACATGCACAAAGTCTTCTTGTGATTGTTAGTTTACATGCGTTCGCCGTTTTTTTACACGCAATGACAAAAATTGGATATCTATCATGTGTTGCATCTCGCGCTTGAAACATATCCCGAAGCAACGCTTTACAATACTCACATTATTAGTATTAATTGGAGTTGTCAAATGTTATTAGCTTCAATTAGAGCACCCGAGAGATGAGCTGTCGGCTCACAGCCCCTCCCATGCGTTCCGCTCCTGTTTGCGCGCACTTCAAAAGCCCAAACGTAAAGAGTACATCCGAAAATATTGTAGCACAAAAAAAAGAGGATATTTTCCAGTTGCTTGACATGCCATATAAGCGTAACGAGTGGATATCAATGAAAGCGCCCGAGAAGAAGTTGCGAATCAACGAAAATTAATATCGCCAGAGATATTGCAATATAAATATATGTACATATGTATATATCTACATAAACGTATAGCATATGCGAAAAAACCCAAGCAGACAGCGGAGTAAAAGTCGGAAGCTAAAGGCTAATAAATTAAAACGATGCCGCTCTTATGGAGGAACCTCAATAACAATAATGGGGGATGGTTGGAAATGAAAAAAGAACCACACATGCGGTTTGACCCAGCTCAACGTCGTTTATAGTAGCCACCGAGGCAAAACAGAGGCGACAAGCATAAAACCACCATCAGCTTCAGTTTTGTCGGCACACGCCTACGCTGCCAGTGACATTCACTTCAGTTGGGTGCATTAATAAACATTCTTAAAGAGGCAGAAAGTGGCGCTCAGGCGAACGTACAATGCACATCTC
The DNA here is from genome assembly GCA_037783105.1 of Bactrocera zonata. Classification (NCBI taxonomy): domain Eukaryota; kingdom Metazoa; phylum Arthropoda; class Insecta; order Diptera; family Tephritidae; genus Bactrocera; species Bactrocera zonata. The sequence continues at coordinate 59,284 of JBAWJQ010002722.1, read as the reverse complement.
AAGAGGAAGGTCTGTTGAGACTAATGTAAAATAGTAAATAGTTTTTTTTGAAGAGAAATCTGCAAACAATTTTCATTAATAGTTTGCTACTAAAGGTATATGTGGACTAGATTCCGGCAACGGCAAAAACTAGTTTAATTTTACTTATTACCTAACATACATATCAACATATAGGGTAAATAGAGAAAGTAATAGCACCGAGTCGATTTAAAAAATTTTATTGAACCAATCGTTACAATTCTTTATAAACTTTTATAATAGGCTCCTTTAGCGCCGATGCAGCGCCGCCAGCGCGATTTCGAAGCATTGAAGGCGTCACGGAAGGCATTCTCCGGAAAAGCCTTAAGGGTCGAGGTGCATGCTGCTTGGATCCCCTGGGCCTTTTTAGGCAACGAAACGAAAAAAGTCAGGGGGCACATTTGGGCTGTAGGGCGGCTGTGGAAGCCTTGGAATGCCGGCCTTGGTTAGGTAGCTGTAGTCCTCAGTGAACACTTTTGGGACCATCTTTGTGACAACTTGCGCATGTTCAACTACTCGGTCACAATGTCATGAATCACAGATTTTGATAAATTTAACATCTGGCCAATTAAACAAATACATAGTTGATGGTCTGAGTTCAAAATTTTGCACACACGAGTCACATTTTCGGTGTTTGCCCTTCAAAAAGGCCTTGTGTCACCGAAACACACCACTTCTTGCTAAAGCAACATCTGGGTAAGCATGCTTGACCATAGCAAACGACTCTGTCGCAGATTTACCGAGTTTCACACAGAATTTAATCGCGTACCTCTGCTCTAAAGAACGCTGCATTTTCGGATTGCATCACTCACAGAAACACGTCGCACGAAAATATTTGTCCTAACTCTCCAGGTGCTCGGAGACAATTTACCAGCCGCTCGTTTATCTCGTCTATCACAGATAAATGGCACATTAAGGTGGAAAGAGCAGCACGCTAAAGATTTGTTTATGTGTCAAAAACCACTTAAAATTGTTTTTTATTTTTTCCTTACAAATTAATTGGTGTATTAGATAACAAATAATAGTTATGTATTTGATAACTTTTATTTACTGCTTACAGGATAATAGTTGTGCAGAGAGTTTTACTTAACTCTTACGCAATAAGAGTGCCTTGAAAAATAATATTCTCACGATACGTTATATCGCCTTTTCCAATAACAACGATATAAAAAAAAACACAACAATTGTTAAGGAAATTAAAATGTTTTTCATTTGAAGTGAAGTATAATGAATACAATTAAGTTCTAAATATAACGACTTCTTTTGCAGAACGAATTCGATATTCAATATTGACCTCTAAAGCGTGAAACGAGTCTAGTTTATTGGTAAATACCAATAAATACAAATAACCCCACAAGAAGTAGTCTAATGGTTTTAAATCATAACTTTTGGGAGTCCATTCAATGTTATAATTTCTTGAAATAATCGAATCTACAAACTCCTCTCGCAATAATTTTGCAGGCGTTTTGCGGCTCGTAGCCCCGTCTTCTTGGAACCAGATGTTGTCAAGATTAACTTCTTTCAATTGCGACCATAAAGAGATTCATTGATATATACCGCTCTCCATTGACTTGCTATAATTAATGCCAGGGAAATATTTTAAGGTGCAAAATGTCAAACAGAAGATCGGCATACAAGCAATTATATATACATACAAATGGTATATGTATGTATATAACTCAAGCACTGACCGACATATTCGGCAAAAGGTTTGTAAGAAAAACGAAATTGAATTTTCGTAGACCAGGTCACATATGTATGTATTATATAAGAGTTAAGAGTAGTATCGACGCGATTTTATGTATTTTTGTTAATACCACATGCAAATAACATGCCACATGATAATAAAATATTTTCTGGTTTTAGCACGGTACCTCACATTCCATCACCAACCCTATATAATAAAGTCAATCGGATGTTCAATAAACTATGTTAAGTACTTTTTCATTGAGTTGAAACATATGTTTTGTACAATATATGAATTGTTTATTTCCTTTGAAAAAGAAAAAAGTAACCCTTGTCCCGTTCCCTGGTTCAAAACTATGTCACAGCGGAACAATGGACGAATTCGGGCTACAACCACGCCTACTTTACATTTAACACAATCTTAAATTCCATTTGATTTTTTCACTTTCCAGTACACAAATGAGGAAGCAATTGATATAATGGGCTAAGACTTTGCAATAATTCCTTAAAGATATGCTACCTTATGAAAAAAACTGTCCAAATCCAACCAAAGCTGTTCAAGCCACTAGGTACCGCATATGTGGACCCCAGGACCTATAGTTGACTTTTGACTTTGGCCGAGAATATCGTTCAATGTATGGGATATGCAATTGAAATTCAGAGAAAATCCTTTACTGATAATACAAACTATGTGTTAAAAAATTGTTTGAATCGGGTCAATACTTCTCTGAGCTCCATATACTTAATATAAAGATTTTCGAACTTCCGGATGACTTTGAACAGCATATATCGGCCAATATTTGAGTTATCTCAATGAAAATTACAGATTGATTTTGTTTATAACAGTGTAGCTTTATTGGGCGAAAATTTGACCTAGCCCCCACATAACTAATATCAGGATTTTCGAACATCCGGCTAACTTTACTCCATGTGGTGCTTGTATGTGAGGTAACTAAATGAAACCCAGGGAAAACTTTTTTAGTATGTGGCATTGTAATAGCGAAAAGATAAAATCGGGTCGATTCTCCCCAACTCCAATATACTACTTATAATGATTTTCGTTTATGTAAAATTGCTTGCATTACTATATTGTGGTTTATGTTTTACACCTTGAGTTATTTCCCTGTCATTGATTCCTGCAAGTTAGACGAATACAAAATGTTCGGTTGCACCCAATTTTAGCCCCTCCTTACTTGTACTAATATAAGGTTATGCCAACAGATTTCCACAGCTTTGATACTTCCAGGATACATAAAGATTTGCTAACTCCTGAAAGTATTTTCCCAGCATTGAAGTGTACACTAACTTTTGAATAAAATAGTCGAAAAGTTTAAAAGAGATATATAATATATAGGATATTCACCATATGAATACTATTAGGGGGGTTTAATAAGGGAAAACTATTCGGGTACCAGAATACATATATGAAAATTTATCAATTAGTACGAACCAACCAATGAATATATTATTTTGCTAAATGTTATTATTATTATTTTCGTTAAAAAAATTATACACTTTTCTCTTCACTTCACTGCTGATAATGATAGCGTAGACATTATTTCTGCCCCAAACTGCCCAATTTCATGACTGATTTCACTGATTACCGAAAAAATGAGTTCTACGTGCCTAACTAAATGAAATGCAAAAAAAAAACTGCAAACTGTTGCAATTAACACTTCGGAAAATGTGGCTGGAACGTGCCTCATTCGTTTTTCCTGTCAAATGTAGCATGTACAATAAGTACGTAAGTATGCGTGTTTGCTGTAATGCGATTTGCCCAGACGTCGGTTGGACGCGCCAAAGAAATCTGCTAAAAGAAATTGTTAAAAAAGTTAATGCAGTGTTAATTGCAGAAAAACGAAACAGCTTATTTAAATGGGATTTAAAGCGAAGCTTTTATTTTTCAGTAATCTGGCAATATATGTGATATAAATTGAATGGATGTTTTGTCATCTTCTAAATGTGGAAAATAACTAAGTTTTGACTTAAATTCGTGGAAATTGTCTTTGGTGAAAATTTGTGGCAAAGGTACGCAGGTGTGGTTATTAAATCTACCGAGAAAGATGACGTGACTTAACTACCCAGATAATTCAATTTGATCTTTCTCTCTCATAATTCATCAATTAAACTGTTTTTACAATTATCTAACAGCCATGCCACTGTGAGTAATTCCTCATTGGCTTACAAGCAACTTCATTATAATTCGATATCCCGCCTTTTAGAAAAATCATATCGATATTTCAAAAACGTTTATGGTCAAAAAAGGCTGAAACCTTCAATAAGTTGATCAAATTAACTAAAACTATTTCTAATTACTAAAGTCAACTTCACCTACTGTACGATTTAAATCACTTATAAACCACAACACATTTTTATTGAAATTCCTTTACTTAATCAGAGTCGTATTATGAACAGAACAAACAAAACAGAACATGAACATATTTATTAATTAATAATTGAGAATGTGCGACACATTAAACAATTTAGTTATATACAGGGTGTTCCAAAATGAACACAAGATTTAACTTTGCCGCCATTTCAAAATCTTTTGACTATTCCAATCATATTTTTTATGGCATTTTCGAACTGTAGCCGCCAAGCTTGGATTATTTTTAAAATATTGTTCAATAATGAAGACAGGTCGATCTAGCATTACACCATTACACCAGCCTAAACTGTTAGCTTTAGATTTGTTTTTTTTTTTTTGATGGCTTTCCACACTTTATTACATAAATTACGACAAATTTAAACCATCATGCATTAATTTTAGGACAACCTTAGTCATAAATCATAATCAAATATATCGGGAAGTTTTAAACTTATAGTTGATTTAGAGTAACTGTCAAGCCAATTGTCAAAGTAAAACTAGCCGTGCAATGACTCTCAACGGACTAAAATTAAAATTTGTGGAAATTAATTTTTCAATAAATTAACGAAGTACTTCGCGTGCTATTCGGTCCGCTGTTCAAGCTATGATTTGATTTGGCATGAATCATGGATGAATTGTATATCTGCTTTTATTATCTTACTGCCAATATTTGAACAATATACCATAAAGGGGGATTGTTTCAAGCTGTAAAAACTTTTGGCAATTCATCAAACTTATATGAGATCTCGTATTACTCTTGTGGAACACTACACCTTTTCTATTGATCAATCTTGGCCCCTTCTGTTTGAGTTCATCATTCTATTCGTCCAGTTGAACACAATACAGTTAAAAATTAATCGTGGTATTGTCCGACAAAAGCTTATAGGCCTTCTAAGTTGCTTGATCTGGTTCATTATTTTTAAACCATTATCTCTCGCGCTTACATGCTTGTAAACAACGTCGCCAGTAACAATGCGCCTCCTTGCTGCTCTTTTGTCAAAAACGCCGTTATCAGATCAATATTCCATATAGCTGGCATACAAACTGAACGATCAGTATAAAATGCTTGCATGGAAAATGTTTTGTTATTCAAACAAATTATTCAGACCGGTTTACTCTAGCATATAGTCCATACAAACTGACCGATTAAATCTTGTATGGAAGCCTTTTTTATTTGTCAAGGCTATATGTGCTTCAGTGCAGTCTAAGGTAACGTTTTCTTTATTGTATTAAACTTGATTGAAACTAAGATGTCACTAACCTTAGCATTAAGCATTAGACAGGAAAAGATTTGTGGCCTTTTGGTTCTGCTCGTCAGAATCAATTGCCTATGTGCTAAATTGTTTTACGAAGTGTAGCAAGACATTAAGCGAGACACACTCACTTCATTCAGACGAACTCTTGATTATTTAACTTTCTTTAAATTCGTTAATCTAAAGTTTGTTCGATACTTAAAGTCAATGTTTTGTGCTGGTAATACAGACATGACAAAAGAGCTAGAAACCTACTTACACCATTGACGAGTTGTGTCTGAGTACGCTAAAAAAAAACTTTTACTTGAAAAATTGGATAAAAAAGTTGTAAACATCTTAAATCTTAATATATATTATTACATACTAGAGGCCCATCCACGCTTCACTGTGACTGATACATAGATGATACTACTACTACCACCTATATAATTTCTATTATTTGGATTAAAACTATTGGTTAATGAGATACACCATTTTCGTGAAGAAACTTGTGTTAGTTTACAAAAAAATGGATCATAAAGCATTTCGTGTGTTAATAAAGCATTGCTTTTTGGGGGAAAATGCTGTTGAATTTGGGATCAGGGAAATCCACCGTTGAAAAGATATTTGCTAAGCTGGAAACAGGGGAAATGAGCACCGAGGACAATGATGCTCTAAAAAGGCGAAAGCTCTGTGCATAGTGGGTGCCTCGCAAGTTCATAATTCAACAGAAAGAACGAATAACTGATTCTGAGAAGTGTTTGAGTGCCATTTAATCGTAATAAAACAGAATTCTTCCGTCGGTGTGTGACAATAGAAACATAGCTCCATTATTTCCCACTGGAGTCCAATCGACAGTCATTCTGTGGACTGCACATGATGAACCGGTTCTCAAGCGTGGAAAAACGAAAAAGATTGCTGGAACGGTTATGACATCAGTTTTTTGGGGTGCACGTGAACGACTGACTGAACGACTGAGACAGTTATACTCGTAATCTATTTCACTGCGTATTCGGTTGCAGTTCTTCCCTACTATTCCAAATACTTAGAACTGCATTACTTTTGAGGAAGAATCTGCTAAAAATTTTACGCATATTTTCAAATGATTCCTACAAACATAAATTTTGAGCAAATGCTTATTATTTGAAATATGATTTTTGTATTTATGAGTTGTTTAAAATTTTGACATAAAGAGATAAAAGGTATCTTATGTCCTTACCCTGGTTTTAAGCTACCTCCCCACCAATTTTCAGCCAAATCGGTTCAGACGTTCTTGAGTTATAAATGGTATAACTAACATAACTTTCTTTTATATATAAAAATATTGTTCAGTATTTTATTAATTAAAACTTATCTGCACCTCTAAAAATTTACCCTTTAGTGTCTGAAATTTCCAATTTATAAATTGACAATCCGAAATCATATCACTCACAGCATCAATCAGCCCGCCAAAGCGCGTGTGTGATTTACCTGTTTTGATTTGAATAAACTGTAATAATTATGCGGTTTTGAAATTAGAATACCAGTAAGGACCATTGTCCGAATTTATCCGAATAAATTTCCGACGAATACTGAAGTGAATTCTAATGCGAACTCTCGACGTCCAACCACTACAAATATTTATATGTGTACAAAACGAATGGATATGTATGTTGTTATAGAATTGAGTGTAGGTAGGTTATGTGTGCACATATTAATTTTAATAAAAATGCAAAATGTTGCAAAGTGTAATAATGACTTTCAATTTATATAGTAAATTGTGATTTTAAGCACAGAACTATGCGGTATACTGGCACATGCCATATATGTGTGTACATATACAGACAAGCATATGTTGGTGTGCGCATATGCAAGTGCTTAGTACGTGATTATGATACAGCCATATACTATATTTACACACCTACTTATGTATATATGTATGTATGCGCATACGATTGAAACAAATCATTATTATTCATTACGTAAATGTCACAGATGCTGGGCGCACGCCTGCGCGCACGCACATAAATGTTCATACACATACGAACCTATGGATATATGTACATACATAGGTACGTAAACACATCAATGCTTTGGAGTATATGAGCCACGGCGCATTAGAATATGCGGCTATGCAACTATGCCACCGCACGCGCAGTGGACGCTGCCACAAGCAATTCAATTTATTTCAATTGCTGCAATTTCCTACAGCATCGGGCACTGTTCCAATTGCAACAGTAACAACAACAACGACAGCAAAAAACGATACATGATAGACGATGGCGCATAACATACCAATACAAGCAACAGCAGCAAAAACAACTTCTACTGATGTCGACGACGACGACGACGACGCAAACACCCAAACACCGAAACTAATGGCAATGCAGCACATTGCATTTGGAATGCCATTTACTACTATGACCCCTCGGTGTACGCCGTCAACTGACCAATGATATGGCTGGCTGGTTGGCTGAGTAGCTCCCTGACTGCGCTGTTGTTCTGCGGCCAGCTGCCATCATTTGTGCGTGTTAATGCAACTTTGACAAATATGCAAATGTTTAGCGAAAAGTAGCCATTGGCATTGGGTTTCATCTCATTTTAATGCAAATTGAAACTTCAAATTTTTGGCCTCACAGCACTGCAATAATTGTATACTGCAGCGTTGGCACTTCGATCCGTGTTTATTGCGGCATTTCGTTTTGCACGCGATCAGTGTACATTTGTATAAGTAGATTGATTCGACACATTAACAATCGTCTGAGGCATTGTCCAGTTGATATTCAAGGATCATAAATATCACACCCCTACTGCAGAAGGCTACTAGATCACACATCTTCTTCTTCTTAATTAGCGTTGACACCGCTTACGCGATTATAGCCGAGCCAACAACAGCGTGCTAGTCGTTTCTTCTTTTCGCTACATGGCGCCAATTGAATATCCCAAGCGAAGCCAGGTCATTCTCCACTTGGTCCTTCCAACGGAGTGGATGTCTTCCTGTGTAGGAGTTCACGCAAGTAAGGAAAGTTCTCTGATCGCCATTCACTTGGGAGTGGTCAGAAACGATTATTTTACATATGACTCAAGCAGCTCACGACTTCCGGTCTTTGACCAAGTATCCTCTGGGTAGCCTTAGAACCTCCGTTTGAAGGCGAGGTAAAGTGAGAAGGCGAAACACCCCCTGCATAGGGTTGTGCGCTGGGGTTGGGACCCGCCACGTAAAAAAAACACCACCAATGAAAAATAAACAACAGCTAGGTCACACATAGATGCCGATATAGGAAGGTTTTCAATAGGGACGATACAAAAGTAGACCGATAGGGACAGGTTTCGGCAAATGCACAGACGTCGGCCTTATTTTTTTCTTACCCTTTTGACATTTCTCTTCAATAAGATTTGCTATTTCATCACGAGAATATTGTTGTCGTTAGTGCTTCAATTGGACATCTCTGTGACGTCGTTGGGGCGAATTTTGCGCCACATCCTACATCCTTATAAGATCTAATTGATGCAAGAACTGAAGCGGCTTGTCCACCAGAATCGTCGATGTTTGTGAATTGAAAATCATCTTCGCCGAAGAGGCATATTTCTGGCTGAATGGCTTCGTCAATAAGCAAAACATGTGTTGTTGGTTAGGCAGCAATCCACCCGTACTCCATGAATCACCATTTAAACCCGAAAAAATACGGTTTGGTGCGGTTTATGGGCCGGCGGCGTCATTAAGCCGAACTTTTTCAGTGATGATCAGGAACGGCACGTTACTGTGATTAGGAGTCGCTCAATGATAACCGAATATTTTTATTGAAAACCAAGTTTGGTTAGCTTTGGACTATTTCCTGGGATATGTCAAGTCTATGGTCTATGCCAAGAAGCCAGCGACGATTGATGAACCTCGTACGAATATCGAGCAGTATCGACTAATTTTTGCTTGAAAATCGTCGAAATCGTGTTGAGCGTCTGGACTTCTGCAAGCGTTCCCGTAGTGGCCATGAGAAATAAATCGAGTTCAATACATAATGACACATTCGATGCCTTGCACAGGAATAAATAATTTCATTGACATTCCGAACCGTTTTTGTTTTGTTTAAAAAACTTTTGAATCGCTTTTATTGGAAAACCCGTTATTTGCGCTGGATACCATAACATGCATTTGCTTTGCGTGTGGCTATTGAAGCCAGTATACTCCCAAAAAAGTGAGAAATATTCTGAGATTATGTTTTTGAGAAACAATTTTTGCGGAACTGCTCAAATTTGTGAGAGAAGTCGTTAAATTATACATAAGAAATTCAAAAATAATGACGTTAATTGAAATTCAGTTATTAAGTTGTGCAAATTGTAAGGATCTGAAAAAATATTTATTAAGTATCAACTGATAGGAATAAAGAATTAGGCACAATTTTTACTAAATAGAAAGGAAGTAAATATTTTTGGAAAGTTTCATAAAGTATAACTTTTCTTGCATCAATTTTGGTAAAACACCCAATTAAAGCGTTCGTAAATAAAAAAATAAAGTATACATACTTTCTCTAAGGTATTCAATGTACGAATATTAAAAGCATAGAACTAGCGAAATAATCTGGTAATTGGATTGCAGTCATATTGGGTTTCTCATTAAATTATATTAAAACTAACAAATATCACCAAGAAACTTACAAACTCATTCGGAAAGTCGAAATTCGATTTACTGAGTATATTTCAACTAGGTGAAAATCTGGAGTGATCGCTTTCACTTTTGGTAATTGAATAAACTATTCTCGAAAAAATTGATTTAAGATGATCATAGATAAATTCGACATAAAGACGGCATTAGCGGTAAATTTATCTTCTGACACTCAGTTTAGCAGTTTTCAACAAAACCGCATATGAGGGGTGAATGAGGCTACTATCCATTTTCTCAATGCATCAATTATGAAGTGCTAAATGGAAACGTTCACGTTAAATATGGTTGATTCAGCTTTCTCGCTCTCTCACGCAGACTTTTCAAAAGTTTTCAAATGCTACGGACTTTACCGCTGTAACCCGCGGTACCAAATTTAAGTTTTATAGTGTAATATTTGATTGAAATTTAAGAAATTTTGCAAGTACAGACATACAAAAAAATCAGTTCGTCTCATCCTTTTGATCACTTTGATATATTAGTTTGTCAAATTGAATTTCGGAACTCTGTATAAAACGCTACAGAGCTCGTATCTGGCACTACTGTACATCTTTGAAAAATCTTGACATAACCTACAAAACGACGCTATGCATGATTAGTTTGGATATTGCATTCAACAGTTATAGACGTGTAAACATGGAGTTCACTAACGCCGAAATTCGCGCTATTTTAAAGTTTTCCTTCCTTAAAGGCAAATCCGCTAGGGAAACGTTCCGTGAGATTAATGGTTTTTGGGGGATGGTACTCTATCACTTCGAACTGCGAAGGAGTGGTTTCGATGATTCAGAGCGGGGGAAAACAACACCATGTATAAGCTAAATCATGGAAAACATCGAGTTAGACCAGCATGTGGCATCTCGTACCATCTGCAGAATGCTGGATACACAAAAAAGGTTGGTGTTTGGGTGCTGCATGATTTGTCGCAAAAAAACTTCTGGACCAAATTAACGCCTTTGATATGCTGCTGAAACGGAATGAACTCGACTCATTTTTGAAGCGGATGGTGACTGGCAACGAAAAAAGGATCACAACAATATCAAGCGAAAATGGTCATGGTTGTATGTCCCAAACAGTGGCCAAGCCGGGATTGACGGCCAAGAAGGTTTTACTGTTTATGGGATTGGTAAGGAATCATCCACTATGACCTGTTCCCATATGGCCAGAGACTTAATTCTACCATCTACTGGGAGCAACTGGACCACTTGAACCAGGCGATCGACCAGAAGCGTCCAGAATTGGCCTACCGGAAGGGTGTAGTGTTCCACCAGGACACTTCGTTTATGACTCTTCAGAAGCCACGGGAACTCGATGGGAGGTTTTATCGCACACAACATCCTGTTCCTGTCCATGGCGAACGCCCTAGTTGATTGTAAAGTTGAACTCAGAAAAGACTTGTGAAAAGTGGCTGTCTGAGTTCTTCGCAAATAAGGGGCGTAGGCTTCTTCGGGATAAAGCATTGAATAAAGAGCAAAAAAGCGGAAGGGAGATATTTTACGACCTTACATATAACCGCTGATTAGTGTTAACTGATATTCGACGTCACGAAACTGAGTCAGTACATAATTATAAAATGCTTATCGCAACACTTCATAAATTATGCATTCCTTTATAAACAGCTGCATTTGAGTAACCGTCCTAAACATATCGTCAGCTAAAATGGAAAACAACGTATCATCAATAAATTGAAATTGATTTTTCTATTGCTTACGATTCACTACAGTATATCCCAAAGATATATCTTATGTACAAAGCTTTCATTGGCAGATATAATTGAATAATTATATAATATTCTTCCAATACGAGTAGCTTCTATTTTATATCGTTTTTTTCCTCCTCTTGTAAGCTTAATGAAAGTGATGTTAAGTTATTTCGAGTTTTAAATAACAACATACATCTTAAGTAAACCATAAGTATATTATTTTAATAGATTGAGTAAGTGAACTTAGTTTTCATTCAGTGTCGAAGAGTTCACGTTTCTCACGTAAAAATGTTTCGCTTCGTTTTCATTATATTGGCGCATTGTGTTTTACTTTTTCAAATCAGTTTTTGTGTCGACAAGGATAATGACACAAATAAAGTCTGCGATTGCAATTGCAATTGTGTTGTGAACATAGGTTCCGCTCTAAAAAATCTGAAAGGTGGGCGTAATTATACAGAAACAGATCCTGAGAGCAGGTAAAAGTGATTACCTAGTTGATGATTACTAGCCATGGGTACTCGTAATAACTTACTCTTTATTTCAGCCCTTCAACACTAAACGAAGATTGGTTACTTGGGAGCAGGTAAAAGGATTAACTAGTTGATGATTACTGGCCATGGTCGTAATTTCTAACTCTTTATTTCAGCACTTCAACACCAAACGAAAATCGGTTACTTGGGAGCAGGTAAAAGGATTACCTAGTTGATGATTACTGGCCATGGTCGTAATTTCTAACTCTTTATTTCAGCACTTCAAGACCAAACGAAGATCGGTTAATTGGAAGCAGGTAATGATGATTGATGATTACTAAGCATGGCTGGTACGTAATTACTTTCTGTTTATTTCAGCGCATCAGCACCGTCTAGTTGTATGGAAGCAGCAGCAAACAACTTGAAGAATGGCGTTTATAAAATTCAGATAGAAAAGTATAATATTAAGGACTTGGAGGTGTTTTGTGAGGAGGATATTGATTTTGGGGGATGGATAGTTATTCTACGACGTAAGAGTGAAACAATAAATTTTTATAGAAAATGGGAAGACTATAAAAAGGGATTTGGTGACATAACGGGAGACTATTGGATCGGTTTGGAAAATATGCATGCACTCACTAGCAGCTGTGAACAGGAGTTGTATGTTTATATAAAGCGACTTTCCGGTAAGGTTTACTTTGCAAAATATTCAGAGTTCCGCATTGGTAACGAGTCGGAGAGCTATGCTTTAAAGAGGTTAGGTAAATATAGCGGCAATGCTGGCGATTCCTTAAAAAGCATTTGGGAAAGAAATTTTCAACGCATGATCGCGATAATGATGATTCTGAAAGGAATTGTGCAAAGGTGCATAAAGGTGCTTGGTGGTTTCACAGATGCTATCATAGGTAAAAACCTTTTGCTAGTTGTGTTTGTGGTGATTTGTATTTTATGTTTCAGTCACCTAAATGGAGTCTACCCACGTGGTAAATATGGTGTGAACTGGAATAACTTAAGAAAAGAGGAACCTCTATTATATGCGCAAATGATGATACGACCAACTCCAAATTTATGGAGACACTTAACGTTAACCAATGATTTTAGATGTATCTAAGAAAATTATCCATTTTAACTATATGCATTATTAACGAGTATGTCTATATTAACCAATTATAAATTGCAATTTTACCTTGTAATCCTACTTAACTGTGTAACTAAGGTTTTCTATTATATTTGTAATATATCTGTTAATATTCGACTGAGGCAAACGAATGAGTTGAGAATGCGAAATCATTGATTTGTAGTCTATCTACTTTCGTTTTGATGAAATAGGACGAAATCTACCTATAAGGCAAGCACTCAAGCTCTGATTGGGAAAGTACAGAGAAATATGAAAATTAGACATATAGAGCTACCATTATGTTTTCCAAAACGGAAGCAACATTACTACTTACATATATCTATCATAGCCGCCTCTACTCAAGATTTTCTTTACTGCTAACTAGCTAAAATTTTTATTGAAAAATACTGCTCTTCAAGTAGTATTTTATAATAATTGTAAAACTTCAACCGCTTGGTACCATCGAAGCCTTATTTTTATGTAAGTCTGTCAATTAGGCGCTGGTATTCAAGCTGTAAACTTCACGTGCCTTATTCTGATCAGGTGTCGTGAAAATAATTACATTTAAATATACTTTTGAAACTTTTCGACGAAACTGCCTGCAATACTTTTTCTTTACAAATTGTCATGCAATTTTTTTTAATAAAATTATATCCTTTAAACAAAATTGGAAAGAGCCACCTCGCGATATTAAGAGATAAAAGCCAACGATACTAAACAAAAATGTTATAAATGTAAGATTCGCTCTGTTATTTTTGTTAATTTTTTTTCAATGCACGATTGAGAGACAAATACGTAATATATTGACGTTATTTTATAACCAATCGTGTCGTCTTGTGCTCGTGGTCACATTAATTTTTGTTACTTTTAATGAGAACTTGACTTGGCGATAAGAAATATAACTACGACTTTCACCATCAATTTTAAACAACTATGTATAGATATTTTATTAATCCCATGGTTATGCACAACCCGTAATTTCTCTTTTATAATGCTGTTTGTAGTGCAAAAGCAAGAGACTAAGCAAATAGAACAGGTGAATAATTTTGCTTGCTTGGATGATTAATGATGCACATATTGCATCAAGGCAACGAACATGTCATGACATAATAACTTTTGCCATGATATATTACAATGAAAGGATAGCAAATCTGCACCTGCCAACAATGCGTTCTACTGGCTCAAAAGCGATTTTGTCTAGTGCCAATGTATTCGTCATTATAAAATATTCTCGAGGCCTATCGATTTTTTGTTTTTTTTTTTTTTGATGCACAGTGAACTATTGTCAGCGGCCAGTTTCTTGACGATAATAGGTTTACCCTGAAATGCACCGAAGTCACAATATCCTTCACACGTGCATTTCTTACAGTAACTAACCACAGTGACCCACATACTCGTTCACGCTTAAGTTATTTATACTACAATGCATTAAGTAAATATCTGAAATGATCTTAGATGGGTCCTAGATCCTAGACGAACTTATTATTAGAGAAACACGATTTCTTCCACAGATGAAATTCGCAAAACTAATAAAGCTACAACCTCGCGTGTCACTCAATAAAAATTCACCGTTATTATTGAGAATTTAAAAAAACAAAATGATAACGAAACATCATAAATAATAAGACTCAAATATACCATAAGCTTTGTTGATCTTTAAAATATTTTCCCAAAAATCGAATATCAGATGCACTGTATATGTGTAACCAAGTAAATCTAAATACTTAACTGGTCATCAGTGTGCATCCAACGCAAAACGTTTTTCTAGATCTTTCTTGCCGTGTGTTTATTTGATACAAAAACAATTTATTCGAGGTTTGTTGCGCTTGTTTAGAAATTTTACCAGAAAAAGAATCTCGCTAACTTTAATACAATACCTCTCATTTTGACAAAGATAGCTCTTCGGATATTTTCTGTAAAATATCAGTTAAAGGCACTGTGATTCCCATATTCGATATCTCTTTATTAAGTTATCGTGCTTTATGTAGTTCTCACAGGATTTCCCTGAGCGAATTCGGTTAAAAAACTTTATTGGTTCTCCTCAAAATATCTCAAATTTCACTCAAATTATTGCTTGTACAAACAGACGGACAGTCAGATAATACAAAAAGTCGTTGTTGCGAAAGTAAAAGGATAACGAAACGTAAGCAAAAGAAATGCACGAAAACATTTACTATACATACATGTACATGTATGTACATCACAGAAAATATATCAAATACAACAACAACAGTCTCACCCGTTGATACTAAGACGGCATTCAGACAGGGACTGTTTTCTCGCTCATTATCGATAAAACTGTCTTTTGGTATCCCTCGTTGTGTTCACAGCCTCGGAATTATATTATTTCAATAAATTCATACCCTTACAATAAAATAGTTCTTTCTCTTATTAAATAACCCTTGTCAACTTTTAATTCACACCAGAGAACTTCACGAGTATTGCATTTTTCTTCATACTCGAATTCTAATCAGTTACTCTGGCTGATTCTCCCAATTTAATTCTCGTACACGAATCGAACCGTTTGTCTTCAAATCAGCGATAAAGAACAAATTTTAATCAGTAGCGATCAGATTATACATGATTTGCTTGCGGATCATATTCATATTTGTATGACTGAAATATTTAAATAGTTTTACCCGAGGAGCTCTCATATGGGTAGAAGTGCACTCAAGTGAGAAAAGCTCTCTGGGCGCAATTCACTTGGGAGTGGCCAGAAACGATTCTTTTACATGTGCCTCACACAACCCGACTTCCGGTCTTAGACAAAGTATTCACTGCGAAGCCAATAAACATCCCTTTGAAGGCGAGCAAAAGTGAGAAGGCGAAACATCTTCCCCCAGGGTTGTGCGCTGGGTTTGTTACACGCCACATTACGACCAATGAAAAGGAAATAACAGCCTCGGCTAAGTGATCCCCCTTTTGATGACGATGCCTTCAAACGTGATTATGATTTGTCCGGTTCTTTAATTGGGAAGGTCCGTATGCATCGCCAGAAAATTTTATCCAGCAATGAAGCTCACTTTTGTTTGAATGTGTGCGTTAGTAATCAAAACTGTCACATTGATTTTATTGATATTTCCATATAAACCCACTGTTTGCTGCGGTCTATGGGAAGAGGGACACATTCATCCAGATTTCTTCAAAGATGACGCTTCCCGTAATGAAACAGTCAATGGATAACCCTTGCTACAAAAAGTGGTCAGAAACCGAGCTTCCCGACTGAAACTTAATCATTCCATCCGCGGCGGTAACCTGCCCAAAATAATTTTTAAAACATATTGGCATACCTTTATTTTACAATAAAGCTAACTTCTTAGTCATTGGATTAAATTATATATTCGTTGTATTTTTTCTTGAAAACAATTCTTTATATAACTCTAGACCTATTTCAATCAGTTTTGTGTAAAACTCAACCTAGTGCAATTAAGTCAGTAGCTAATTAATTAAATTCTTATTGCACTCCACCAATTATGAATTCCTTTTATAAACAGCTGCATTTGGGTAAAGGTACTACATACATACATGATCAACTAATATGTAAAACAACATATCATGAAAAATTTTGTTTTTTATTAAGATCCAGATCGCTGTCAGATACAATCAAGTTATAACCAAATTTCTACTTTTGTTTCAATGCAAGTAGTTGCTATTCTATATCATTGGCCCGCCTCTTGTAAGCTTGTGGAAAGTGATGTTAAGTCATTTTGTATTTTAAGTAACGATAGAAACGATATAAATCTTATGTAAACCATGTGTTTACCACTTTACTTGATCCAGTTCATCTGTCAGCACGCAGCAGTTTTAATTCGGAGCCGAAGAGTTCGCACAACTCACGGAAAAATGCTTCGCTACGTTTTAATTTTTTTGGTGCATTGTATTTTACTTTTTCAAATCAGATGTGGCCTCGGTGAAGATAATGGGACAAATAACGTATGCGATTGCAAGTGCAATTGTGTTGTTCAAATGGGTGTTGCTAAAAAATATATAAATGACTGGATAGATGTGCCAAATAATTCAAGTAAAGTTCCGATTGGCGAAAAGGAGTTAGGTTTGAAGCGGTAAAAATAATAAACTAGTTATGGAAACGTGTTTGTAATTATTACCTGTTTATTTCAGACCACCGAACCCGTCTAGTTGTGTGAAAGCAGCAGCAAAGAAACTGATGAGTGGCATTTATAAAATTCAAATAGAAAAGTTGAATATCGCCGACTTGGAAGTGTTTTGTGAGGAGGACGTTGATTTTGGGGGATGGATAGTTGTTCAACGTCGTGTAAATGACTCAGTGGATTTTTATAGAACTTGGGATGAATATAAAAAAGGATTTGGTGATTTGAAGGGAAGCTATTGGATTGGTTTAGAAAAACTACACGCGCTCACTAGGAGCTGTGAACAGGAGTTGTATATTCAATTGGCAAGACGTAACGGTAAAAAATACTACGCGAAATATTCACGGTTTCTTATTGGTGACGAGTCAAGAAACTTTACTTTGCTGAAAGTGGGTAATTACAGCGGTACTGCTTTCGATTCTTTAACTTATCACTTGGGAGTGCCATTTTCAACGCATGATCACGATGCTGACGTTAGTAAAAATAATTGTGCACAGGTGCATAAAGGTGCTTGGTGGTTTCGCCGGTGCTATACCTGGTAAACATTTTTTACATATCAGTGTTTACGGTGATCCATTTAATACTTTTCAGTCACCTAAATGGAGTCTACGGACGTCGTAAATACGGGGTGAACTGGAATAGCTTATCGACAGAGGAATCTTTTGTGTTTTCGCAAATGATGATACGACCAGCCCACGTTTTCTGGAGACGACTGATGTTGAGCAAATCAATTCGGTGTGCCTAAAAAATACCATTTTAACTATTTGCATTACTTATGACCAAATTTATGTTGACCAATAATACAAACCTTATTTTCCCATGTACTTATATTCAAATGCGAAACTAAGCTTTTTTGTCCTGTTCTATTAAAATATATATGTACATATGTTAACATTCGACCGATACAGACGAATCAGTTGAGAAAGCGAGTTCAATGATTTACGTACTTTATTTATATTTCAAATGCAATATTTGATGGAATTTAACTTTAAGGCAAGCATTCAAACTCTGATTGTGCAAATAAATATAGAAAGGCACTTAATTTCAACCTCCTTAAAATCCTTAACAATCAAACACCTCGCTTCAAATAAGCCTCAGAATGCCCAGATTAACTTGAAAGGAAGGTACATTAAAAGGTCAAATGTGATATACAATATAAGGAGGCGATCAAAAAAGCGAGTTTACCAATATTTTGAAGAGAAATTCGGGAACAGCTCGTCCATCTGTCTGGGCAAGCTGTTACTCAAGTTAAAATTAAATTGAGATACCGTCATTAAGTTTTGTACATGTGTTACTTGATCATATCAGGCGACGGTAATGTCGACCTAACGGGTAATCCAAGTAGAGGCAATTTTTTAATAGCATTCTTTTGACAGATCGTGCCCAGTGTCATGTTATTTTTGTTCAGTATTGTTAGGCATTTCATCATGGAAAGCCTGAACAACGTTTACAAATTCTTCAACTTTATTACGAAAATTCACGTTCTGTTAAGAATGTGTTTCGCCCGCTGCCCTCAACTTATGGTCAAGAAAATCGGCCTATTAAACATACTATTTGCAACACCATCATCCATCTGGAGATTCGTTCGCAACAACTCGGGCT
This sequence comes from Bactrocera zonata, assembly GCA_037783105.1. Classification (NCBI taxonomy): domain Eukaryota; kingdom Metazoa; phylum Arthropoda; class Insecta; order Diptera; family Tephritidae; genus Bactrocera; species Bactrocera zonata. The sequence goes on along the minus strand of JBAWJQ010002722.1, from coordinate 40,347 downwards.
GACGTGTGGAACGACTTGGCGCAGTTTATGTCAAGATCGTAAATGAAAGCGTAAAAAATGCGGATTATGCAAAAACTAAATCTGCTCGACCTTTCTAAGTGACATCGCTTCGTTCTATGGGCTCTTGAAAAGTTCCAAGAAGATCCAACGTTTTCGAGCAAATTTGTGGAAACAACCAAACTTGCCGCATTAGGGACGAAAAGCAACCTGAAGAGATTCAATAGCTGCAATTTCATCAAACAAAAAAAAAAAAAAATTTTGGCTTGGTGTGGTTTGTAGGCCGGTGGAATCACTGGTCCATATTTCTTTAAAACTAATGCTTGTGAGAATGTAATGTGCCTGATCTAGGCGACATTTGGTTTCAGCAAGATGGTGCCACTTTCCACACATCACATCAGTCAATGGATTTATTAAAAGAACACTTCGGTGAGCAGATATTTTCACGTTTTGGGCTAGTAATAACACCGTTAGAATTTTTTCTGTGGGTTTATGTAAAGTCTAAAGTATATGCGGACAATCCCTTCAACCCAGGCCTTGGAGCAAAACATCACGCGCTTCATTCGCCAGTTACCAAGCAAAATGTTCGAAGGAGTTATCGAAAATTGGATTCACCGGATGGACTGAGACGTAGCTGCAACCAAGATTTGAAAGAGGTAATCTTCAAAAAATTAATGTGAAAGAATGTTCTGACGAATGTGGTAGTAATCATTCTTTCATTTTTCTTAAAAAAAAAAAATAGCAAAACTCGAAATGGATCACCCTTTATAAAGTGCTACAACTAATTCATAGTTAATTTAGATATAAAACTGTAATTTGGTACAGGTATCGCAGAAGTAAAGGACGTATGTAAAAAATTTTTAAAAAGTAGACATTTCCATAATACATATCTGAATATGTACATATACATATATATCCGAGAAACATGCTGATAATTCTTTTAGCACCTCCTCAAAAGCTGTGGAAATCGGTGAATTTGGATAGTAATCACGCCCACTCCCAATAAAACTGTTATGCTGAAAGCTGCTTAATGTTCGATAACTCGTTAAGTAAGCAGAGAAAAAATTAGTTTCAAATCCTATACATGTCATGGCAGAGCTGCAAAGGAGCCTTTAACAAAATTGAACGTTTCGCATAATGAAATATTACTTTACCTTCTAAATTGGGTTCATAATATTTTCCTAACATTTCTGTATTGCGGTATAAAAATGAACGAAACCGGACAAACACCACGCCTACTTCACATATAAAACAATACAATACAGAATACAAAGAAATGAATGAAATAGGACCATCACCCCGCTCACTACCTATATAACAGTACTGTTAAAAATTACCAAAAGTGCGATAAATCAATAACTAAATACGCCAGAGACATACAATTTTACAATCGAGATAATAGAAAGGACTCCATTGGAGCCGTGACCGGTCTCACCAATTTCAACCAAATTTGGTACATCGGACTGCAACAACGCCCACATAAAATAGTTTTAAATTACGTCTAATTCTTTCCTATCCAGTGTAAAAATCAAACACAAATCAATATAATGGGGTAAAACTTTACACAAGTAAAGCCTTTAGGTTACGCCATCTTAAAACCAAAATCTGTTCAAGCCCCTAAGTATCGAATATTTGGACCCCAGTACCTATAGTTTACTTTTTACTGCGCATGTCGGTTAATTTGTAATACATTTAATTAACATTCTGGGATAATCCTTTCCTAACTATGGTATATCTGTGTGTCAAAAATTGGTGGAATCGGGTCTTCCACACTCCCATATACCCAAAACAACGATTTTCGAACTTCCAGGTGATTTTATACCTTATACATATATCGGCCAACATGTGAGTTATCTCAATGAAAATTAGAGGGCGTGGTTTACCCATAATTGTGCATATTCGTGCCTAAAATGAAAATAATTTGGCGATAACTTGGCCTATCCGCCATGTAACTAATATCAGAGTATTCGAACATCCGACTGACTTTAATATTATATATATGATTGGTGATATTATGTGAGGTAACCCAAGGAACATTTTGGCTTGTTAATAATCTGACGTTTGGCAAAAATACTACGTATAATGATTTTCGTTTATCTTACAATTCTTATGGGTCTGTCAGTGTTTGAGTTATATAGAGTACATGTATATAAAAAATTGTTTTGATTCCGATCATCTGGTTGACATTTTACACCTATTACGATATTTTTCTGGCTTTGATTCATGAAAGTTGCAAGTGTATAAAATATTCAGTTGCACTTGAATTTAGTCCTTCCTTACTTGTTTTATTTTGTTTTTTTCTTTTTTTTTTTTTTTTTGACTATATATGTACATATATTGCAAAATCGACGGTGATTTTACAAAAAAAAACCTCCGTTAGCCTTCTTCAGGGCTAAAGGAATACCTCTGCAAATTTTGCTGTCTTTCTGTGCTGTACTTTAGATGTTATGCGGACACAAGACAAAATGGTGTTTAATTTTTTATGTATATACTAAAAATTATATCAAACGATATTTGTAATAATTTCGTGGAATTGTTTTCTACTCAAAATATGATCTAGCGCAAAATATTCAAGAAATTGGTCCGAATACTGGTCAAACCCGACGGACGATTATTTTAATCTTTGCCAATATGCCAATCATGGTATATTAAAGGAAGCTTTAATCAATATTTTTACCATAAGTATGATGTTAATCCGGTAACTTCCAAATGCAGTTATAAATAGCTACATAGTCCCATTGGGACTCACTTAAGAGTGAGTGATGTCACGCCTATTATACCAGTTTTATCCTCTCCTATATCGTTTTAAAGATATGACATATTGCAAGAGCAAAATAAATTTCGATTTCGATTGTATTAGCCATAGAAAGCGAAACCCCCGATTTTAGATTATAGATTATAGATAGGAGGAAAAATAGCTTGGCAGCGGTTTTGGAGAACAGTGTAGACCTGACCATGTCAACAATTTGTATTTCCTGCATATATGTAGTCATCAGAATCGAAACGGCCAAGGAAATGTTAACCAACGATGATAATTCATGATTTTTTCACAAATTACTATGAAATACTAAACAAAACAACTAACTCAGCGTGAATTTCAGAACCCAGCTGTACCCTCCAGTACTAAGTATTGCATTGTATAAGTGTAGTATTTATCTACATAATTTGACAGCTATTGAGCGGAAGTGTCATTATAAAACGCCACTGACGCATGCCACGTGCCATTGTGTTGGGTGCTGAGTTATAAAAATGTTTCAAGGTGTTTTTATGCTTCATTGGCTGATTGATCACTTAAATTTTTGTCTACAATCAAAAGCAGTGCTTTTCCGTTACAACTATTTACGAACGTTCTAATATTCAAGGGAGCGCACTTAATTCCGCTCATTACTATTCCACCATAATTAGTTTACTAAGCGTCCCACCTGCTAGCTGTGTAAATGCATAGACTTTATATCAGTTGCCTCAGTCATGTAAAAACCAAAATAAACAACATATGCTCTGTCGTCAAGCCCTATATACATAAAAGTATATAATATTATTATTGCCGAGGCGAACAGTCAAAGCTTGTTCATTAGGATTTTATTTTATGGCAGCAGTGTACATCTCGAAAAGCGATATTGTTGATAGCCCGGGTTTCTAGAAACACCTTGGTGACTTATGTGGAGCAGAAAGTCGAAAGGTATTTGCTAAAGAAAGCCAGAAATGAGAAGAGAGTTGAGTATGCTGAACCTCAGACGCTATTTTAGAAAAAAATCAACTACTATGGAAATAGCTTCGACTCGCGACTAGGCACCCACGTCACTGTTGACAGTCAGAACTACAAAGTCGTAGATAATTTCGTCTGTCTTGGAACCAGCATCAACACCAACAACAACGTCAGTTTTCGAGAGAAAGGATCTACGAAAGATTTATGGTTCTTTACGCATTGAACATGGCGAATATCGCATTCAATGGAACGATGAGCTGTTTGAGATATACAACGACATTGACATACTAAAGCGAATTAAAAGACAGCAGCTACGCTGGCTAGGTCATGTCATCCGAATGGGCGAAAAAACTCCAGCTCTGAAAGTATTCGACGCAATATCCGCCGAGGAAAGCAGAGGAATAAGAAGACTTCCACTCCGTTAGATGTACCAGGTAAAGAAGAACCTGGCTTCGCTTTGAATCTCCAATTGGCGCAACGTGCGAAAAGAAGAATCGAAGAATACGCCTGAGACCTTAAATTTTACCACCGATATATTATGAGAGAGCTTAATAGGTGCCGACATGGAAATTGAACGATGGGCGTAGCACCAACCACTTTTTGGTGAAATCCCATATCTCGGGACCAGACCAAACGAATTTCGACAAAATTTTATGCATGACATTCTTATGTCCCACTGTGAAAATGGATGAAATCGTACAACAACCACGCCTATTCCCACATAGCAGATTTCTAAATTCTACTTTATTCGTTAAGATCAAATTAAGAAGCAATTTATATAACGGGATAAAACGAATAATGTCTTTAGTGTGCCAACTTATGGCCAAAAATTGTTTTTTCTTCTTTACTGGCGTAGGCACCGCTTACGCGATTATAGCCGAGTCAACAACAGCGCGCCAGTCGCTTCTTCTCTTCGCTACTTGGCGCCAATTGGATATTCCAAGCGAAGCCAGGTCCTTCTCCACTTGGTCCTTCCAACGGAGTGGAGGTCTTCCTCTTCCTCTGCTTCCCGCGGCGGGTACTGCGTCGAATACTTTCAGAGCTGGAGTGTTTTCATCCATCCGGACAACATGACCTAGCCAGCGTAGCCGCTGTCTTTTAATTCGCTGAACTATGTCAATGTCGTCGTATATCTCGTACAGCTCATCGTTCCATCGAATGCGATATTCGCCGTGGCCAACGCGCAAAGGACCATAAATCTTTCGCAGAACTTTTCTCTCGAAAACTCTTAAGGTCGACTCATCGATTGTTGTCATCGTCCAAGCCTCTGCACCGTATAGCAGGACGGGAATTATGAGCGACTTATAGAGTTTGGCTTTTGTTCGTCGAGAGAGGACTTTACTTTTCAATTGCCTACTCAGTCCAAAGTAGCACCTGTTGGCAAGAGTTATCCTGCGTTGGATTTCCAGGCTGACATTGTTGGTGGTGTTTACGCTGGTTCCAAGATAGACGAAATTATCTACAACTTCAAAGTTATGACTGTCAACAGTGACGTGAGTGCCAAGTCGCGAGTGGGACGACTGTTTGTTTGATGACAGGAGATATTTCGTCTTGCCCTCGTTCACTGCCAGACCCATTTCTTTTGCTTCCTTATCCAGTCTGGAGAAAGCAGAACTAACGGCGCGGGTGTTGAGGCCGATGATATCAATATCATCGGCATACGCCAGCAGTTGTACACTCTTATAGAAGATGGTACCTTCTCTGTTGAGTTCTGCAGCTCGAACTATTTTCTCCAGAAGCAGGTTGAAAAAGTCGCACGATAGGGAGTCGCCTTGTCTGAAACCTCGTTTGGTATCGAACGGCTCGGAGAGGTCCTTCCCGATCCTGACGGAGCTTTGAGTGTTGCTCAGCGTCAGTTTACACAGCCGTATTAGTTTTGCGGGGATACCAAATTCAGACATCGCGGCATAGAGGCAGCTCCTTTTCGTGCTGTCGAAAGCAGCTTTGAAATCGACGAAGAGGTGGTGTGTGTCGATTCTCCTTTCACGGGTCTTTTCCAAGATTTGGCGCATGGTGAATATCTGGTCGGTGGTTGATTTACCAGGTCTAAAGCCTCACTGATAAGGTCCAATCAGTGACGGTGGGCTTTAATCTTTCACACAATACGCTCGACAGAACCTTATATGCGATGTTGAGGAGGCTAATCCCACGGTAGTTGGCGCAGATTGTGGGGTCTCCTTTTTTATGGATTGGGCATAGCACACTTAAATTCCAATCGTTGGGCATGCTTTCGTCCGACCATATTTTACAAAGAAGCTGATGCATGCTCCTTACCAGTTCTTCGCCGCCGTGTTTGAATAGCTCGGCTGGCAATCCGTCGGCCCCTGCCGCTTTGTTGTTCTTCAGGCGGGCAATTGCTATTCGAACCTATTCATGGTCGGGCAATGGAACGTCTGCTCCATCATCATCGATTGGGGAATCGGGTTCGCCTTCTCCTGGCGTTGTACGTTCACTGCCATTCAGCAGGCTGGAGAAGTGTTCCCTCCATAATTTAAGTATGCTTTGGGCATCAGTGACTAGATCACCTTCGGGGGTTCTACAAGAGTATTCTCCGGTCTTGAAACCTTCTGTAAGCCGCCGCATCTTTTCGTAGAATTTTCGAGCATTACCCCTGTCGGCCAACTTATCCAGCTCTTCGTACTCACGCATTTCGGCCTCTTTCTTTTTCTGTCTACAAATGCGTCTTGCTTCCCTCTTCAACTCTCGGTATCTATCCCATCCCGCACGTGTTGTGGTCGATCGTAACGTTGCGAGGTAGGCAGCCTGTTTTCTCTCCGCTGCGACACGGCACTCCCCGTCGTACCAGCTGTTCTTTTGCACTTTCCGAAAACCAATGGTTTCGGTTGCAGCTGTACGTAAGGAGTTTGAGATGCCGTCCCACAGTTCCCTTATACCGTGTTGTTGACGAGTGCTCTCAGAGAGCAGGAGTGCAAGCCGAGTAGAAAATCGTTCGGCTGTCCGTTGTGATTGCAGCTTCTCGACGTCGAACCTTCCTTGTGTTTGTTGGCGTGCGTTTTTTGCTGCACAGAGGCGGGTGCGAATTTTGGCTGCAACAATATAGTGATCCGAGTCGATGTTAAGACCTCGGAGCGCACGCACATCTAAAACACTGGAGACGTGTCTTCCGTCTATCACAACATGATCGATCTGGTTGGTGGTTTTTCGATCCGGAGACAGCCAGGTAGCTTGATGTATTTTCTTGTGCTGGAATCTAGTACCAGAGATAACCATATTTCGGGCCCCGGCGAAGTCGATCAGCCTCAACCCATTTGGGGATGTTTCCTCGTGGAGGCTGAATTTACCGACCGTAGTGCCAAAGATACCTTCTTTGCCCACCCTGGCGTTGAAGTCGCCAAGCACGATTTTGACATCGTGGCGGGGGCATCTCTCATAAGTGCGCTCCAAGCACTCATAAAAGGCATCTTTGGTCACATCGTCCTTCTCTTCCGTCGGGGCGTGGGCGCAAATCAGCGATATGTTGAAGAACCTCGCTTTGATGCGGATTGTGGCTAGACGTTCATTCATAGGAGTGAATGATAGTACTCGGCGACGGAGTCTCTCTCCCACCACGAATCCAACACCAAACTTGCGCTCCTTTATATGGCCACTGTAGTAGATGTCACAAGGACCTACTCGTCTCTGTCCTTGTCCCGTCCATCGCATTTCTTTGACGGCGGTGATGTCAGCCTTTATTTTCACGAGGACATCAACCAGCTGGGCAGCGGCACCTTCCCAATTAAGGGACCGGACATTCCAGGTGCATGCCCTCAATTTGTAGTCCTTATTTCGCTTGCCATGGTCGTCATCAAAAGGGGGGGTCTCTCATCCGAGGCTGTTTGGTTGTTTTCATTGGTGCGTTTTTTTACGTGGCGGGTCCCAAACCCAGCGCACAACCCTAAGTAGGGGATATTTCGCCTTCTCACTTTAGCTCGCCTTCAAACGGATGTTCTTAGGCTACCCAGAGGATACTTGGTCAGAGACCGGAAGTCGTGAGCTGCTTGAGTCATATGTAAAAGAATCGTTTCTGGCCACTCCCAAGTGAATGGCGATCAGAGAACTTTCCTCACTTGCGTGAACTTCTACACATGACTCCATCCATCAAATTGTTTAAATCCATTAAAAACTGGTCAAGCCCTAGGTACCGAATATTTAGACCCTGATACCTATAGCTGACTCTTGATCGAAAATGGCAGTCAACATGTGATATGTATAACTGAAATTAAAGGAAATGGGTCGAATCGGCCCAATACTTCCCTTAGCCCCCATATACTTAATGTAAAGATTTTTGAACTTTCGGACGGATTTATACTGCATATTTCGGGCAATATTTGAGCCGTCATTATGTACGAACTACATCACGAAGAAAAGCAAAAATTGGCACAGGTATTCCTTTAATCCTGCAGAAGGTTTTAACGGAGGCCTTTTTGCAAATTCAATGACCGATTTTGCATTATAAGAAAAAAATTAAGACGGCGGTGTTTTCCGGACACACCCTGTAGATGAATGCATCGACGGACAAACGGACATCTCGTCATTCGAATGAAAGTCATTTGGAAGTTTATTGGCTTAATCCTCTTTTGATGAACTAATCTAAACTTTATTGCCTTTCCGTTATGTCCCTTTCTTCGGCCTATATTTACTGCTTCATTGCCCGTCTCTGAAATCATATGAAGCAATGCTATGAAACTATTGGTCTTCAACCATTCCTATATGACATGCTTTTTGAAGGGAGCTACTAACCGGTTAAAGTTTCGAAAATCTCTTTTTTTAGTAAAACAGTTAATTTTTTCAACTTAGATATGTGATCTCGGTATCTAACTTTTTTGTACTATAAATATTACTACACACTTCTTCTTCTCCTTTGGTATGAAAACCTATTAAACTAACTGGGTATTAGATCACTAAACAAAAATCTCATACATATATACACACATACAAGTTAATGTACCTACATATAAGTACATACATAAAACTATGAACAACTCATTCAAATCCATTTGCTGACATTTCATTGCTTTGCATACCGTTATTAAATTAAACAAGCATAAGATATAACAACAACAGCAACTGCACAAATAAACAAAATTTGAAAAGATGCAGAAATTCCATAGTATTGAAGAGCTCGAGTCAACCGCCAACAGTCAACAATCAACAAGAGTGATAGAGTTTATACAAACACATGCAACGGGCTTGTGCAACAAACTTTCACACACAAACTCCAGCTGGTAGTTACATTTCTCCTATGATTCGCTGTTAGCCATAAATACTCAATACTGCTGATATGAGTTGTCGATGAATAAAAACAGCAAGCAACCAACATGCAACAGGGCCAACATGTGGCACGCTTTTGGCATTTTATTACGAGCGATTTTTTTTTTTGTAAGCACATAGCGATAAACATTCACATACAAATGTATGAACATCTCTGTATGTACTATATAGGTTGTCCTACCTGTGCTGTTGTCGACCGGTGAACAGGGAATACAAACAAAAATCTAAGCATATCTATGTATGCAAATGTTTAATGGATCTGTTATACACGATGCGGCATCGCGCTATGCACATGTCCATCAATATTTTGATAAACAACAAAAGCCTCATTGAGGCAAAGCTTATGTTCGGTACACCAGTGGTTCATATGTATGAAGGTGTGAGAACAGGTATGTATATGTAAGTAAGTTATATACATACATAAAAGTACAAAAATGTGGGTTCAGCTGGCGCCAACAGGCAGTGTCCATATTGGTATCGCTATTAATGTGCGCATGTGTTTGAATATTAATCGACGTCATTGACTTTGAATTCAACTAGCTCATTTAAGCACGTTCACAAAAATATACAGGGTGCAAATTGTTGCGTTTTTTACCCTGAACAAGGTATATTAAGTGTGTAACGGAGACACTATACATATAAAAATGGTCAGGATAACGAGCTAAGTCGATAACCGATTAAAGATAATGTCCGTTGGTACATACGCCAACTAATCCCTCAGTTTTTGAGATATCGATCTTAAATTTTGTACGCGTCCTTTTTTTTCCAGGAAGCTGCTCATTTATCTGAACCTCAGATTTTTTTTTGTAAGATTAAGCATCGAATGCCGGAGTGCGGGACTTTAATCCGCTAAACCTAACTTACTCCCATCTCCTGTCTCTCTCACGGGACCACTGGACAAAGTATTACTTCATGTGAGAAGAGAAGACATTTAAGTCTCTGCTATTGTACGGACTGACTGACGCCTAACCTGCTCTAAATGTCTAATTATTGTCATAATTAGATTTGCCGCTCCGCTGGCAGCTTTCCACTTTACAGAGGACTCGCACTTAAGTGCGGTCAAATTTTCCACCGGGAGACTACCTTCAGCTTTTCCCTTGTAATTGAAAACCGAGGGCATCAAGAGAGTATTTTAAATACTCCGTACACGTCCGACAATACGTATTTTCCAAGTGCTCCTTGAATTTGAGTCTTGAGTGATACTAAGGTACTTCAACTATGGCTGCGAAGTAATCTCACATTTTCCTATGGCGAGCCATATCTTTACTTCAATTTTCCTGGAGGTTATGAGCAAGATTTCTGCTTTCTGCTCAGCCAGCTCTAGACTCATGGTAGCAAACCATCGGCGCAAACCATTCATGCAGTCATTGCATTTGACCGGAGGTCATCCAGATGTTTAGCCACTGCTACCACCATAAGGCCATCCGCATATGCGATTGTTTATTTGGTTGCGGTATACTTTGCAGTAGGCCTTGTACGAGTTGCGGTGTTGCTTCACTGAAGATAGTGTAGCTCTTAGTACCTTCGTCCGTGTCGATTAACAATCTCCTATTTTAAAAGTAATTCATTATAATATTTATCAGATAATGAGGAGCGCGTATTTCGTGCTCTTATTATATTTGCCCAATTTGCGGAGTTGAACGTATTCTTCACATCGAGGGTTATTAGCACGCAGTATTTTTTTGAACTACCTTTCCATCTTTCCCAGTTATTGCACAATTCGTAGTATCAATTACTTCTCCAAGTGCGCCAATAGGGACCTGTTTTTTGTAAAACTTCTTTAAGGGCCCTATTTGGTATACGATCTATTCCAGGCGCTTTGAAGTTTTTGATTTTTGTCACAATAGCCAATAGTTCTTCTTCTGTGACTAAGAGGGGTGGCTCTGTAGCTTCGTTTCGCTTAACATATGAAATGGGGCATGTGTCAGGAATAATACTTCGACAACATTTCTCGTTCTTAGGTTGCTGCGACTTTTTTTGAACTTCGACATAAAAATATTGTATGCCGTTCCCCAGTGGGGGAACTATGGTTACTTCTTCACAGAGCTAATCGAAACAGGATCTTTTACTACGGGTAATGGCTGTCTTCAGGATCTTTTTTTTTTTTTTGATATTTAAATAATGACTAACTGAGACGTATTTCAGCGTCTAGCTGAGTGACAGAGCTTCCTCGGCGATTTCTTCGTTCCACAGTATACTGGTTTTCGATTGTTATTATATCTAATTCTGTGCATAGTTGCGTCGCATGCTGCAACTAGTTCATTCCGCACCGCGCATACTAAGTGGGCGGCATATTCACCTGGGGGCTTTGCCCCACTCCAGGCGCTTTTAAAAACGTCAGTATCAAATTCCTTTATCCGCCAACTTCGTTTTCGAGAGGTATCTCTCGGACAGTGTTCCGTTTCTTGGGAGAACGAAACTTCAACAATTATAGCCATATGGTCACTATTTGTGTACATATCTGACTCCTTCCACTTAGTATGTCTGCTAAGCGCGTCGTTAGTAAACATTAGCTCTATTATTGAACCTTTATTTCCCTTTTGAAAAGTATTTTGAGTGCCATTGTTTAAAATGGTTAGGTTTGTTTGACTCAAAAATTCTAGAATGAGGCGACCAGGATGATTTGTAATTCTGCTACCCCAAGCAGCCATGCGTTAAAAAATTCCGTTATCTTCAATCTTAAAATTCCCCAGATATTGAAGCATTAATGCCTATACCTGTCAAACAAACTGACCGATCGGAATCAAGTGATTGTGTAGTAACCTTCTTTATTTGACGGTATATCCGATACAATTGTCAGTAAACAACACGGCTTCATCGGTGGGAGGTCTACTACCTCAAACTTATTCATTTATGTTAACGGTCAGATAAGACATTCAAGCTAATGCATTGTGATGGATCCTCTTCTTCTTCTTTACTGGCGTAGGCACCGCTTACGCGATTATAGCCGAGTCAACAACAGCGTTCCACTCGTTTCTTCTCTTCACTGGATATTCCAAGCTAAGCCAGGTCCTTCTCCACTTGGTCCTTCCAACGGAGTGGAGGTCTTTCTCTTCCTCTGCTTCCCACGGCGAGTACTGCGTCGAATACTTTCAGAGCTGGAGTGTTTTCATCCATCCGGACAACATGACCTAGCCAGCGTAGCCGCTGTCTTTTAATTCGCTGAACTTTGTCAATGTCGTCGTATATCTCGTACAGCTCATCGTTCCGTCGAATGCGATATTCGCCGTGGCCAATGAGCAAAGGACCATAAATCCACTCATACTTAATAGGAAGGCAATTTCAAATTAGAGGTGATGGACATCTATCTACCTATTTCATAAATTATTATTATAGTTGTACAATGCCAAATTTAGATAAAGAAGCAAATAGATACAATTTCGTATTGGCTGCTGTTTAAGGCATTTGTGCCGTCTCCGAAGAAATTCTTCAGATCGGATCACTACAGCGTATAGCTCCTAAGAAATTTACCGATAAAATCTAGTAAAGAATAAGTATGTATTTGGGAAAGGTATTATAGTTTCAGGGCAACCGAACTTAACGTTTTTTCTTGTTTTTAACTAAAATGTGACATAATGAAGTTCCTTTGTCGTGGGCTTGAGAGTAATTTATGAAACACTAAAAAAGAATGAAAATGTTATTGTTTTCGAACTACATTATTAAATTTTTTATGTTTCCATTTTTTATAAAAGAGCTTTAACATTTAATTAATTGTCGTGAATTATAGTAAAAAAAAAGAAAACAAAAGCGCAATACAGTTCAAATGCTAGTCTGATTGGTAAATACAGCTTTTCAATTCGACAGTCTAGTGTGTGACGAGAAGAATGACGAGGCTTACCTGGCTTTATTGACGTAATTTGCTAAAACACAGCTTCTTACAAGTCTTGGTTTTTTAGCAAAAAAGAACACCTACTATTTCGTTATACTTGCAGACAGACACAAACAATTATACAACAATCAAAGGCAAAACAACTTGCGCCGCTAAGAGATTTCACCCTATATTTCATAATAATTGATATCATTGATTACTTTGTAGTAGGATTGGCATCAAAGTAGCCCACATTCTGATACAAATCATTTAACTAGTTGGTTATGACAGTGACAATTCTTTCGGCTTAGGCTTTATGCCTGTCAACGTTAATTGTCAATCAAGTAATTGATAGATACTAAAATATATGAATTTACATATTTGTATATTGATTGCAATGGATATTTTCATTTGAATGCAATGTGTATTTTACTTGCGCTAGATCCACATTCGTGAATGTATTTATTGGCTATTGAGGGTGATTAGATGCTGCTGGCTCGAATACATGCTTTCTGTTTTTTGTGAGATTATTAAAACTTGAAAAGACCTGTCAAAATAATTGGGACTGTAGTATCCAGAATCATCGAGATGCCATATAAAAGTGTGGGTTTTTCTCATAACCAAGTTATTTTGTATTAAATTACAGGAAACTACCGTTAACGTTTAGTAAACGACTATTAATCTAACCCAATAATGTTGTGAAAGTATAAGAAATACTCGGAGCGAGTTCATAATCGGTTGTAAGGTTTTAATAAAGGCAAACAGAAATAAGGAAACCAATATATGAGGCTGGGAGAGATATCAATTGTTTCCACCCATTTCTGGAATATTAAAGGAAAAACATACATATATTCTTTAAAATAATATAAGGTCCAAAAATAGAATTATATTGGAAGTGAAGGAACTTGAGTACCGATCTTTTCCATTGTTAATAATACTAAGGGACTATGCTTCAAAGTACATACATACATATAACACCAATATTCAATCCAATTCAGTTTTTATCAGTCACTGCCTATCAATTAGGAGTTTCGAGAGTTATAAGAACACATGTGTCGAAATGATTGAAAAAATTACAAAATTTCAGTCTAGCCATGAAATATCACTTTCCACTCCTCTAATTGCTCTCTACTAATAAGCAAATTTCACACGTTGTTAATGAATCATGGCTAGCAACATCAACATAGATGCAATATGTGGTATTAAATAGTTGAATTCGGTGAGCCTATTCACCTAATGAACTACTAACAGGCAGCCACTTGCGTCGACTGCCTGTTGATATGAAAGTTTATGGCATCAGTATACACATACTTATATACTTAACAGCCACGTCCCCACCTCAAAAAATGCTGGCCTACAGCATCAAACGAAAATCCAGAATCTTACACGAGCTCCTAAAAGATCTGCTTTCCATTTTAAGTTTATAAGTATGTGTGCTATGCAGGAAACCTCTACCACTTGCGCATAACTCTGGAAATTATTTTACATGCATATGGCGACAAACCCTGTGGGAAAGAAAAGGATAAAGTACTGAGATGGTACTTTTTGAATGAATTTTGTAGTTATATTACAACGTGAAATGACATATAGTCTAATCTTTTTTATAGGAACATTTACACACAGTTAAGACCTATAATAAATATCTGATTTCTTAGTAAACGCACACCAAATTTCATATGTGATTTAAATTTTTATCCTTACATTATAGTTTTCATATTTTTTAATACTTTTAGACTGGCTAAAACACTTAAAAGTACACATCAAATGGTCCAGACCATTTAGAATCACAACATGTATCTTCTTTTGCTACATAAAATTTATCAGAAAATTCCTTAATATTATTATTTATGGAAAAACAAATACATATATGAAATATCAAAACCCCTGCAAATTTCATATACATATGTATCTCCGAGTATTATACTGCTGACTTTGTACCTCAAAACACAACGTATAATTCACAAAGCTTAGGGTCTTTTAGCAACAGAAAAGCCACATTGTAGGCATTGTTTTCGGCCTTTTTCGTGATTACACCATATGGAAAGAAAAATTATATGAGTTTGTTTATGACCATCCAAATACGTACGTGGGCATATTGCCTGGAAGGCATTTGTTGTGCATGGAGGTATCACCCTAGTTACGGAAACATTTTTAAGGCTGCTAGTATGACTGAGAGACTGTTTTTAAGTTTTAGGAAGTATGTGTGCTTTTTAGTACAATGCCGCGTCCGAAGTCCAGCCTACAAAGTGATGTATCTCATCAAATTATAGTATTTCTGTCCTCCTATATATCAATGTGTATCCAAATTCAGCTTAAATATTTCTTCCTGGGTATCTCACTTTTCCAACATACATATGTATATTCATATATAAATATGTGTGTATGTACTCGACATGCAATGTACGTCGATACACAAACAAAAATATGTCAGCAGTCGCTCTTAATAGCAGAGCAATATTCAATTATAGTTGCGATGCAACTGACAGCCGCCTCGATTGATGTTATTTTCATCAAGCGAATACACCAACAAATCCAACAACATGAATTGAGATTCATGTGCCCACGCTTCAACACTCACTCATACACGCTATACTCACGTTGCGAGATGTTTCCTTTTTGCCGACGTCTGTCAACGCAACGGCTGAGTAGCGTTGCAAGGTGTTGAGTTGTTGTTGTTGTTATTGGCTGACTGAACTGTGCTATTTGTCGGCTTTGGTTATTTCAAGTGCTCCAAAAGACAAATCGTTTGCACCCTCGCCCCATAATACATTAACTAGTGAGAACTTTGCAGCCAGTTTTTCTCTCTGTCTCTGCCGGTGGTTTTTTCTACTAAGTGTCTTCTTGTATCATCGCGCAGCGTTTGGACATTCTATAAAAATGAGTTTTTAATGTGGACAATTAAAAAGGTGTTTGACAAATTCTAAAACGTCAAACAAATTTGTTTGGCGAGTGATGTGGTTTCGAAAGTGGGAGCCCCTCTGACATATATTTAAAATGGGACTATTTATAAGCACACCAGAAAAATATTCTCATACATCCGACGTGTTAATTTGTACAGATTAACCCTAAAGTTTTGCTTATAATAAGTTAGATTGAATATTTTACCACAGCGTTAATTAAGCTGGACTAAATTCAAGACTTTATATGGGAAATTCGAAATTTTTTCGGTATTGGACCAAAACAATTTTTCCGAGAGATTTAGTCATAAACAATTTGCGTTTGCTTTGAAGTAGGCCTCTTATATGGAAATGTATGCCTTCTAATTTTGAATCTCTCAAAACAATGTGGTCCAATACTAAACTAAACGTTGTACAAAACAATGGCTCGGGGACGCCTGAGGACTTCATTCACAAATCTAATTTATGTTTCATATATTTGGCAGTCAAAATGCAATAAGATGAGACCACCATGACTCATTTATTGTCTAACAAGTACTGAAGGAGAGAGAAAGGAGGGCAATTCCTCGCAGACTGGTGCTCACCGCACGGTGTTTTCAAACCGTACTTTATACACATTTCAGCTTATTTGAAATTTACTTCACCTTATAAAGGGTGATTTTTTAAGAGCTTGATAACTTTTTTTTTAAAAAAAACGCATAAAATTTGCAAAATCTCATCGGTTCTTTATTTGAAACGTTAGATTGGTTCATGACATTTACTTTTTGAAGATAATTTCATTTAAATGTTGACCGCGGCTGCGTCTTAGGTGGTCCATTCGGAAAGTCCAATTTTGGGCAACTTTTTCGAGCATTTCGGCCGGAATAGCCCGAATTTCTTCGGAAATGTTGTCTTCCAAAGCTGGAATAGTTGCTGGCTTATTTCTGTAGACTTTAGACTTGACGTAGCCCCACAAAAAATAGTCTAAAGGCGTTAAATCGCATGATCTTGGTGGCCAACTTACGGGTCCATTTCTTGAGATGAATTGTTGTCCGAAGTTTTCCCTCAAAATGGCCATAGAATCGCGAGCTGTGTGGCATGTAGCGCCATCTTGTTGAAACCACATGTCAACCAAGTTCAGTTCTTCCATTTTTGGCAACAAAAAGTTTGTTAGCATCGAACGATAGCGATCGCCATTCACCGTAACGTTGCGTCCAACAGCATCTTTGAAAAAATACGGTCCAATGATTCCACCAGCGTACAAACCACACCAAACAGTGCATTTTTCGGGATGCATGGGCAGTTCTTGAACGGCTTCTGGTTGCTCTTCACCCCAAATGCGGCAATTTTGCTTATTTACGTAGCCATTCAACCAGAAATGAGCCTCATCGCTCATCGGACGTAAAGCGCGAAACACATTTCGAACCGAACACTGATTTTGGTAATAAAATTCAATGATTTGCAAGCGTTGCTCGTTAGCAAGTCTATTCATGATGAAATGTCAAAGCATACTGAGCATCTTTCTCTTTGACACCATGTCTGAAATCCCACGTGATCTGTCAAATACTAATGCATGAAAATCCTAACCTCAAAAAAATCACCCGTTACAAGTAAGTTGAGGGGCTTATTCGAGAATAGAAGTAGCTTGGTCCTAGAATTGTAGCAAATTTTATAAATAATCGGTACCTATGGGCCTGAACAGTTTTTCTTGGATTTGAATAATTTTTGGTCATATGGAGGCATACACTAAAGGTATTATGATTTGTGTACTGGTGCTATATGGGAAGTAGGCAAAGGAATACAAGACGAATGCCACTAGCCAAATTTTGCCGACTAAAAAGAGGACAATTTTTAGACCGGTTCCTATAAAGCTTTGTCATACCGTCCCGCCGTAAAATATTTACGTTTTTGACGCATTTAGTTATTGATTTTTCGCGCTTGGAGTTCCTGTCGTATTTTTGCTGGGCGAATTTGGATTTTGTAGCTTTAGTGGTTTAGGAGATATGTATATACATTAAACTTTTTAGAGAGCGGGGCCACTTCCACTTTTTCAAACATTTTCGCCTACAGATGCCCCTGGCTACTACGATCCCCTGTGCCGACTTTGAGTGTTATATCTTAATTTGGTGCTTAACTATGGCACTTTATAGGTTTTCGGTTAATGGCGATTTGTGAGCGTGGTATTTGTCCGAATACGTCATCTACAAATTCGAAACTTGTTTTGTACTAAGAAACCTTCTTACCAAGTTTCATCAAGATATTTTTCTCAAGTTACAGCTTGCTCGGACGGATGGACTGTCGGTCAACCGGTTTTAAACTTTTTTGTCACCCTGATCATTTATATATATATACATATATGTATATATGTGCATATA
Organism: Bactrocera zonata; assembly: GCA_037783105.1. Lineage (NCBI taxonomy): Eukaryota > Metazoa > Arthropoda > Insecta > Diptera > Tephritidae > Bactrocera > Bactrocera zonata. Next base: position 22,314 of record JBAWJQ010002722.1, on the reverse strand, counting down.
TCCGATAGGTAAACAAAACTATAATACTCTGTAGCAACTGGTTAAAAAGTATAAAAAGAAAAAGTAAAGTAGCAGAAAAATAACACCTTTTGAGTCTTGCGTCGTCTCAAAAGACGACCAGAACCTGACAAGGTCATGTCTGCTTAAGTTGCACTGAACATGTAAGCCTTTGATAGTAAAAAAGAAGAGAGAACTGATTTGACTTCCTTGCTTTGTGAGTAAACAACATACGAACATACATATATATCGAGACAATGCCATCTGGTAATTTCATAGCCCTTTCGAGTATTGTGCAATACATTTGCAAGTATGATTTATGTATTTGAGAACCAAGCGTATTCTATTTAGGTTGTCACAAAAATTTGAAGTGGTTATTTACTAATTTGCATGTCATGACGTTATTTAAAAATTACCGGAATTCTATAATTAGTAATAAAACACCTTCGCTTCAATAACATTGTATTCGCCTAAAATGTTTCCCGTACGGCTCACTATTTTAAGTTAAGCATAAATACTTATATATATGACGTACTTTTTCTACAAAAGAGTTGAAAATATGCTCGTTTAGCTCAACTGAGAAATCTCGCTCTGAGTTATACATACGAGTATGATATTGTCAAGAGAACTGGTATAATTGTTCACAACAGTCTGTTAACAAACTGCTCTTAACAGTTTATAACACTGGGCATTCTGCTCGTTCCTTTGGCATTCTACTGGTAATATGGAACTTCTCAGCGAACTGTTAAAGTGAGAATTTACATATGAGGGATGATTGTAGATATATTTTTCAGATTATGAAATTAAAAACCCCTTACATTTAAAAAGAAACTATACGCAGGTTCATTATAGAGTGATCGGTTCTTAATTAATAAATTTCCGTTTTCGATTTGCTATAAAAAAATTACGTTCGAAATCAGCATTAAAATTATACTGTTAAATTTGATAGGTTAGAACATGTCATTACTACTCGTATATACGAGAATATAAATGATGAACATGACAAGAAATGTCCGGCTGTCTGTTAATCCGCGAGATATCGCTCTGACATTATGCACAATTCCTTTTCCTTCCAAGAAGCAGTTCATTTGTCGGAACTGATATCTGACCACAGGCGCATATGTGTAACTGTCATATAAATTGAACGATTAAGGTTAAATTCTTGTACGGAACTTCTTTATTTGTGAAATTTCCGGTATTCTGGCTTTGGCACAACCGAAGTTAACGTTTTTTCTTGTGGATGTGAATATTTTCTCACCTAATCTACTATAAAATAGGTGTTTTTAAAACAAATGTAAAGCCCAGACTATGCACGAAATCGAAGGTATATAAAAACAAGTAAGGAAGAGCTAAGTTTGGGTGCAACCAAACATTTTACACTCTTGCAAATTGCAAAGGCAGGAAAATACTTTAAAGTATAAAACCAGTCATATTAGATATTAGTTATCAATTCAATATAGTCAATTTTTCGATTAAATTTATTTATTTTAGGCAAAACAACAAAAATCTCTGTTATGAATAAAACAAGCTTTCTTATTTTCATGGATATAACTTACATATTGGTCAACATATGAGGTACAAAGTTAACCCGAAGTTCGAAAATCTTTATATTAAGTATGTGAGGACTAAGGGAAGTATTGCTCCGATTCAACTAATATTTATTTGTGCATGTTAAAAAAAAAGTTGTTTTCTTGGAATATTTTGATAAATTAGGTTTTTAGTAATTAATATGCATTCCTTTATTCATTTTGACTTGGTTAAGTCGAGATGGCATCGATTCAACCTAAGATTTTAGGGTTGACATGCCGATTGAAGCCCATTCTCTCTGTGTTGCTCTTTTGGGGTAGTAAACTGGCGTCCATTTTTAAAAACTCTAGCAGATAGTATTCTTCACAAATCCTCGATAAGGTTTAAATCGGGACTTTTTGCTGGCCATTCTAAAAGCGGAATGTTTCTTGACTCGAAAAACCTTTTAGTAAGGGTTGCATTGTGGATCAGGGCATTGTCTTGCTGAAAAGTCCAATTGTCCTCGTCAAATTGGCCTGCAAATTCTATCAATTCACTATCAAGCAAGTCGTTTTTGTTGATATATAGCATATTCGAGTTTTTCCTTCATAACAAAAAGCTTACAGAACCTCCGCTGTATACTCGACGGAGACACGTGCGCCGAGAGTTTTGTGTATGATGCTAATATTTTTTAAAACCATCAGGTCCATCGATATTAAACTTTTTTTTATCGCTGAACACAATGCTTCGCCATTCTTCATCCCAAAATTGGTAGTTACTGCAAACGCTAAACGTGCACTTACATATACTATGTATGTCTAGGCAAAAGGTCTGATTGTGGTACCATAGAAAGGTGTTTTATGCTTGGATTTTGATGAATAATTATTCATAAATTATAATTTGACAAACTCTCATTCTTATTACAACTGAATCCAAATTACGCTTTATTTGTAAACAACTCATTTGATCAACGAGTGAAAGGCGTTGAATTTGACATTAGCATCGAACAACTATTTTGGTTTTTCTACCACTGCGTTGATTAGTGCCATACTTTGAAGGCTCTTCAAGAAAATACTAATTGTATTTCCATGGCGGTTTAGTACTGTGAAAAGTTCTTTTATTTCCGTACCACTTTCACACAAATCTAATGCTCGTCCCTGCTTAAACTCTGAAGAGCTTCTTCCCCGCGCCATATTTGACAACAAACCCGAAAATACTTATTAGAATCTTACATTAATCATTTAAAATTTTTAATTATTTACTTACTTTTAGATTATAAAATATATATTATATCAATACAATTCGAAACGCTTCTCTAAAAAAGAACAACTGACCATTGCACCCGTGCACATATAAATATTTTCTATTATTTTCTAAAGACGTGGCAAAAAAAGCGTACTGCGTATGAAATAAGAAGAAGCAATCGATTAACAGTAAATAATGGTATTTAGTAATCATTATGCAGTAATTTTTAATTGTAATAAATGTACATTAAATATCCAAAATTTAGGATTTTGTCTGATCCAATTACAATACTCCATGGCTGAAAAGGCTTTGTTCTGAAGGAGAGAACGCAAACCAAACACCTCTTTACTGATGGCAGAAAAATAATCTTAACAAGGATTCAAACTTTATAGAATTGAGATATGTTTTTAACGAAAAATTTAATGGTAAGCATAAGGGCAATACAGCATGTGCATATGAGCCGTTGAAAAAATCCGATTGGCACACGCCACCTTCAGACGAAAAATCTCATACCTCAGGAATTACTCGACTATTCTCGCCGATGGTTGGTAGATAACATTATATTGATTTCAAATCTTAGTATCATATGTATCACACTCATGAGCAGTTCCGTCCCTAGAAGTAAAAGTTAACGGAAACCTTGGCCGATTAGACAAAAAAATCTCTAATAAACCGACCTGATTTATTTTATGATCAATGTTCAGAAACTTGCGCAGCCAATTATTGATGTTTACCTATTATGATCGAAAGACTTCCTGTTAATCCATCTTCTTTCATAACACCATCATAAAAACATTGATCCGATTCTTTCACTTTACAATGTATAATGTATAAATAAAGTACCAACAAAATTTTAGAAATTAACATTTGCACAAATAGGTCTGTGTATCTCTTTTCAAAGTCCGCAGAAACCGAATATGAAGTCCTTGGTACATATGGCAAAAAAATCAGAGACATAAGTGTGAGAATTCTAAATTAAACTCAATGTGGTATTATCCACAATATACTCTTATGCAATATATCCTTAGGTAGTATTACCTACTAATATTTTTCGATTTTTGCTCTTTAAATGGAGGAATAATGGAAAACTTATCGTTTGGTGACGTAAATGGATAAAATCGGTTCCCAAGTTATCCTAGCCCAATACAGTACTTCATATAATCCTTTATTTTAGTTAGGCCTAGTAACCAGACATATATATGTGAATATCTTAATAAAATATAAACGCTTAATTTATTTTCAATAATAAGTACATTATGCAATGAATCCAAACCTTCCAATAGCCCTAATACAATAATTTTCGATGCACATTATACCTTTTATATCAATATGTGCGCTATTTGACTGAAATTAAGTGGCTTAATAGAATGTTTTTCAGCACAATTTCGTAGAGTAACGAATATTAAGTTCAAATGCAATATAAAGTCCTTCCAACACTAGAAAATATTTCCTCAACTGTCATATTTTTTTAAGAATGAAATAGCTTATAATTTTTCAGCGCAATTTAAGTTTGTTAATGCCCAACTTTTAACCTTTTCCACGCACCTAATAAAAGCTTAAATTGAGTATCGCGCGTATCATTTCAAAATTTGCCATAAAATTCGAATGCTTTAAGGTGTGATAATTTCATGCTAGACAAGAAAAAATCAAACATTATTAAATCATAAAATGAAATACTAGACTCAACAGTTAAGGACACCGCAGCACACTTAAGTACTCGACGCTGTTCCTTTTGCACCCCTTGACATAATGGCTGGATTTAATTTAAACAATGTCATTACAGCGACAAAAGGGTATCATTTTGAACACCTTTTCCACTAAATAATGACAGCTTGACATAATTTTCATAATTTCTGCGGTAATAATTCCGTTTCTGCATAATTTGCCTGCACTCCAAACAGTCACACGTTTCCTATGCAACACTGGCGACGGCATGGTTGGGCGAGGCGGAACGCAGCCAACGCTGCAGCAGCACAGTGCGACATTTAGCAATGCGAACGCCTGGCAGGAAGGATAAAAAATGGGAGAATTACGATTTAATAACAGACGAGCACTGCGCTGAAAGGCCCAGCATATTGTGCAAGTGTTGCTTTGTAATTATGTAAAATGTCAACAACACAATGCAGTAGCGGCAACAATTCCAGTGCGCTTTTACTTGTCGTTGTTGTTGCAGCAGTTAACCTGCACCACGTCAAAGGCGGCGACAGCGCCACTTACGCTTGACCGCAACCGCACACCTGAATTGCAGCGAACTGCGTCTCAGCAGCGCACCCTTCCGTGGCTGATCTGCAGTTGTTGCTTTCGTTTTATTCTTTTTTGTTTTTGTAGTATTTTGTCAGCCTGTTCTTTCTATGTTATATCTTATATAAATTTTCATTTTATTTTTGCAAAGCTAGCAGCATAAAGCGTGACCATACGAACCGCGTCAAATAGCGCAAAAAAGTGACGGCAGCTGCGCCTGACCAACGACACTTGAAGTTGATGTTATTTACCAGTTTTGCAAAAAGATAAAAAAGGAGATGGATGGAGAAATGAAAAAGTGAAGCTCTTTCGCTTGGCATATCATTTTACATAGTCACACATATGCATATATGAATGCGTATATCTGGGTCTGTTGGCTTTCACATAAGCAGAACAAAATAAGAAAAAACGTTAACTTCGGCTGCACTGAGGCTAATATACCCTTCACAGGTGCATTGTTTTTAGTAACTATGTGTTTTGTTTGAAAGGTATATGCTGTAGTATTCCGATCTAAACACTTTTTTGGAGATTATATTATGACCTTAAGCATTAATCCCTGTCAAATTTCGTGAATATATCTTGTCAAATGCAAAACTTTTCCATGCCAGCACTAGATTCCAACCATTCAGTTTGTATGTCAGCTATATGCTATAGTTAACAGATCTGTACAATTTCTTCGGAGATTACTTTATTTCTACGAACAATAACTCATACAAAATTTCGTGAATTTATCTTGTCAATGTGAAAAATTTCCATACAAGAACTTCATTCCGATCGTTCACTTTTTATGGCAGCTATATGTTATAGTGGTCCAATATCGGCAGTTTCGACAAATGAGCAGCTTCTTGAAGGGAAAATGACGTTTGCATAATTAACAAGTAAGGAAGGGCTAAGTTCGAGTGTCACCGAACATTTTATACTCTCGCATGATAAAGTGATAATCGAGATTTCCTTATCCGTCATTTACATATTTTTTTATTTTGCTGCAAAATTAATTAGATTAGTAGTTCCTGAGATATGGTTTTCGGTCCATAAGTGAGCGACGCCACGCCCATTTTTAATTTTTAAAAAAGCCTGGGTGCAGCTTCCTTCTGCCATTTCTTCCGTAAAATTTAGTGTTTCTGACGTTTTTTGTTAGTCGGTTAACGCACTTTTAGTGATTTTCAACATAACCCTTGTATGGGAGGTGGGCGTGGTTATTATCCGATATCTTCCTTTTTTGAACTGTATATGGAAATGCCTGAAGGAAACGACTCTATAGAGTTTGGTTGATATAGCTATAGTAGTTTCCGAGATATGTACAAAAACTTAGTACGGGCGGGGCCACGCCCACTTTCCCAAAAAAATTACGTCCAAATATGCCCCTTCCTAATGCGATCCTTTGTGCCAAATTTCACTTTAATATCTTTATTTAGGGCTTAGTTATGACACTTTATAGGTTTCCGGTTTTCGCCATTTTGTGGGCGTGGCAGTGGGCCGATTTTGCTTATCTTCGAACTTAACCTTCTTATGGAGCCAAGAAATACGTGTACCAAGTATCATCATGATATCTCAATTTTGACTCAAGTTACAGTTTGCATGGGCGGACGGACACACGGACGGACGGACAGACAGACATCCAGATTTCAACTCTACTCGTCGCCCTGGTATATATAACCCTATATCTGACTCTTTTAGTTTTAGGACTTACAAACAACCGTTATGTGAACAAAACTATAATACTCTCTTTAGCAACTTTGTTGCGAGAGTATAAAAACTGAGGGACTAGTTTGCACATCACTCAGCTCAACATGCTGATTATTTATATATATATATGGCGTCTCCGACGCTACCTTCCCTACAAACTTCGTGGTAAACTTAATATACCCTGTTCAGGGTATAAAAACCTATGCTACACATAGACACATCTGAGAACAACAACAAAAAATCCCTTAAAAGGGAAACCATTTCGCCTCCACACAGCAGATGACATACATAGATCTCTGCACGTTCCGTCCATCATTATCACGCCGAACGTCTTCACTTTCGAGCGTAGTGCGCCAAAACTGCGATTGCCAAGCTGTTGAGCTCGCAGCGCTGCTGCTTTTTGACCAGTCTTGTGGTTGCTAATGTCGCCTTGTATTATTTTTTCTTTCAGTTCCTGCTTTGCTCTGCCGTCCACTGTCTGGCGGTGACTTTATGGTAAATTAATTTGGCAGTTTCGTGCCAGACAACAATGGTACGCTGGCCAGCTACAACAACGAAGGCGGCAGAGGTGCCGTTACTGGTTGCTAACGGTAGCTATAAGCATACCTTCAGCCGTCCTTACTTCCTTTGTCGAAAGCCATATGCTACGGACGCATGTCAGTGACAACAGCAGTAGTGGCAAAAGTCAGTAGCCATCAAGGTAACTGCAGCTGTTGATCAACCGCAAAACTAAACGTGCTCCTGCGAAAGCCCAAAGGCATTGCCATCTGTGCGGTAATTAATGTTAAATTGGCTCAAGTTAAACACACACACCTACATTAATTGCTACTGAAATATAATATATAACTGTATAAGTATATTGTATTTTTTTACTTCATATATAAGGATCTGTATGCTTCATATGTGTGGATCACTTTTTACACAAACTGATGAAAGCAGATTCGTAGCATCTGACGTACAAGTGCGGTTGTTCATCATACAAAGATGATTCTTTATATGAAAAAATCAGTAAAATTAATTTCCTTGCAATAGTACTTTGCTGCTACAGAGTATAGTAGTTTGTAGGATCTAGAAGTAAGATAGTTATAGAATTAAATATATATATATATGTATATGTCTAGATAAATGGTCAAAAGAACAAGACGTTTAAGCTCCGTCCATCCGTCTGTGCACGGCATAACGTGAAGTAAACTTATTTCTTTCCAGACAGGAGGATTGTTCTAGCAGATGGATCCGAAAAACGTCAAATTAATTTAACCGTTACGTGAATACCTCAGTTAAATTTAAACCACTAAAAACCATCTAAGAATTAATGCACAAAAGGTGTCGTATAAACTTGCTGATCAAAATAAAAATGTATTATAGTTTTGGTGCAACCAAAGTTAATGATTTTCCGAATATACCCGAGGTAAGCCTGTCGTAATAGGCGACTAAAATCGCGCATGCACTGTGTCTGTCATTCTGGGCTTGGCTTGAAATGTCAGCATAGTCCATGTCAGATATAGTGCTATCGTATTCATCCTAAAAAATGGTTATTGTACGCTGTATATTTTATTATTGCTATTCGACCGTGTTTTCGGTTACGATTTCGTTTACGAAGGGTTTTACGAGACACCTGTCATCATACAGTTGAGTTCTTGAGAATTCTTAGGAGTTCTTAGGGGTTCAACTGGCGGTAGCGAAAGCTACAAGTCACACCAAAGACTAAAACAAGGTACCACGGGGAGCAGTTAGCCCATGGAAAGAACTCCAATCTGCTCATTAGGTTTTTGGCTCTTTGTGGAGATTCGTGGTGGTTGTGGTTTAAACCTAAATGCAGGAAGGGCATTTGTCCAATGTGGAGTCGCACTGCGGCCGGGTGCCGCAGAGGTTTTAGATGGGTCTCGTACCCGACCAAGGTGGCTAGGGTATTTTATTTTGGTTTACACCCGAACCAATTGGAACCAAAGTATAAGTGCATATGGCGGCACTCATGCTTTGGTTCTCCAGAGTGTAGTGTTGTGCATGCACTTTTGCTTTCGGGCGCTGATCAACGTTTTGTTTTGATCTATGTGCTTCTAGCAATAGAATACACCTTGGATTTGAGCCTTCGCAGGCAGATACCCACGTAAAACCACAATGGATTCTATCAGCAGTGACGTGTGAGCCAAGACGCGAATGCGATGACTGTTTGTTTGATGACAGGACTTATCTCGTCTTGCCCTCGTTCACAACCAGAGCCATACGCTTCGTTTCCTTATCCAGTCTGAAGAAAGCAAAACTAACGTCGCGATTGTTGAGGCTATTGATATCAATATGATAGGCGAACGCCATCAGCTGTACACTTTTATAGATTGTACCTTCTCTATTTCCTCGTATTATTTTCTCCAGCAATAGATTGAAGAAGTTACACTATAAGAAGTCTCCTTGTCTGAAACCCCTCACGGATTCGAACGGCTTGGAGAGGTCGTTCCCGATCTTGACGGAGCTGTTGGTGTTGCTCAACGTCAGTTCACACAGCCATATTAGCTTTGCGAGGTTACCAAGATCAGACGTAGGCACATTTAAGCAGTGGTGGTATGTGTCGATCTTCCTTTCACGGGTCTTTTCCATGATTTAGCGCATGATGAAAATATGTCCGATTGTAGATTTTTTTTCCGTTATCATCCGAAGTGCAATGCTCTGACATGTCCGAAGCTTCTTCGTCTGCGTTTCACTGAATCCAATTCAATTTTTTCATTGGATTATATAAATATTAAGAATTTGGTCGAGATCGGTATATCGGAAGTATGTCCTGAGATATAGATTTTAACTGAAATTTGAACGTCCATCTTAGAATTTTGAGCTCGGCTCCTAAGGACCTCTTACATCATGCCAGTTGTAAAACTTAGTGTTTCCGGCGTATTTATTTATTGATTTACTCGTATTGCGCTTTAAGTCGTTTTTTTAATAGAACCGTGTGATATAAGGGGATGGCGGGGTTACCCAATTTCACACATTTGTGTAGTTTACGTTATGTATTTTAAGTGGTTTAGGAGATAAATATGTATATTAAACTTCTTAGAGAGCGTCGGTACGCACTTTTATTAAATGTTTTTAGAAGACATGTGCCTGTTCCCACTGCGATTCTATGCCAAATTACAGTTTTATTTCTAGTGCTAGTTAGCACTTTATATCTTTGCAAGTTTTGTAAATTTTCCTATTTAAAATAGCACAAATTAAAGATTATGATGTAGGAATTGAGATTTTTTGATAAACAACGACAATGGTTGTTTCTAGGATTATACCTTTACAGTTTTCACAAAGTCCTGTATATTTTAACTAACGGAATATGACACAATTTAGTGTTCTTTAAATATCTAGAATTGAGCGCCCCTCATTGAGAGAAAATCTATATAACTGTATGTAACACATATACAGAGATTAATATACATATATGTACATATACATACTTATATGCTTGTCTATTAATTAATACCATTGATACTGTTTCTCCTTAAACATATACATACGCATATGAAAGGATGTTTGTGTATTTATAAGCAACGGTTTCACAGTCAGTACATCTGTATGTAGGTACTTGCAATTGACATACCGCGTATACAGTTACATTGTATTTGTATAAAGCTAAGAATCCTTATTTGCATTGTGGCATCTGCCAAAAGGCGCAACGGTAAATCAATAAACCACGTTAACATTTTCTAACCCTGCCTTTTGAGCATTTCGACAAACATACATGCATACACATGTAGTTGTGTAAATATTTAATACTTTACACATTTTCACACTTATCTCTTAGGCAAATAAATTTCAACAAAATATCCAACACATTAACCCACGGCACACCTCACCTTCACAATCAAATGCACGTGTGTATGTAAATCTAATAAATATGTACTGATTATACATAAAAATAGACGTCTTTACGAGAGGGTGGCTAAACCCAAATACAGTATACACACATACCGACAAAGGTATGTAAGTATGTGGCAAGCATTGTGAATCACCATAAATCAACATATAGTACCGCAAAGCCTGCACCCGTCTAATCCTTAGCAACGAAAAGGCTACTAACCAACATGGTCATAGATCTGGAGAGACTACTTTCCCTAACTTTCAATGTTATTGACCGACTGCCGAACGGATGGCCGGAGAGACAGACAAACAGACAGACAGCTGTTCAACCAGGGCACGTCACGTACATGTGTTTATCCTTTTGCACCTTGCCACATACTTCACGTGCTTGCCTGCCGTCAAGGTGCTCTGAACTGCGCTTGTGTTGTGCATCTGTGCGTGTGTATTGCTTTGGAGTTGCATGCCGCCAAGACAAACAACGCCTGTCAGCATGCCAAAAGCGGAAGGGTGGCTTATCGCTGTATTTCAATACATTTGTAGATTGTACAGCTATATCTCTATACATATTTACACAGCCAACAAACCCATTTAGTGGTTCGTGTGTGCGCTTTTTGCGCATAAGTCACGAAATGGTTGCGAACATGAATCACCGGCTTCAAGTACATTCCTGCTGGCTTGGCAGAGATATTTGATGTTAACAAGAAATATTTGATTATGTCTGATTAGGGGCAATTGGCGGTGCTGCCACCTACATACACATTTATCACAACATATATTATTTACGTATGTATTTGCGCACAAACACACATTTTAAGCCAATGCCAATTGGTGTGGAAAAGTGTGTGAGAGTCCACAAATACACTTGCGAAAAGACGCAACGATTATTAACACTCCCTTGGCTTTTCTTTGTGTCTGCGGCAATCAAACTGAACATTGTAAGTTTCAAGCTCAAACTTTTCACTTTTACGAGCGCGTACTATCGCATTTGACAGTCAGCTTAAAATAAAACATACTTTTTTTGTATCTTCAATAGTAATGACTGTCCGCGGAATCACGTGAGAAGAAGTTTACGTCCGTTAGCTGCACCTTTATCGGGCTTTGGTTAAGTTGCGGCGAATAGCCTTTGCCAACATGCTCGTAAATTTTATTTGGATCAAGCGCATAAAGTTGGTTCTGAAGTGCTGAGAACTTGAAGAAAAAAATAGACTGCTTATCGCTAATTCACACATAATAATCGCAACATATTGACACTTGTCAGATTGATATAAAATAATAGTGTTAATGTACCTATGTATATGTTACATACTACAAAAGGTAAAATTCATAGAAAACTTCTCCTTCAGGATTTCATAACACAATGGATAGTTCACAATGGGCGTAACAGTATTGTTTTTGGACAAGAATTCACGAACGAATTCTTTTGCATTTCTATTAACAAACAGAATTCGCCCAGCTCATAAAAACACGTCTAACCTTAGCGGCTACCACAAAAACAGTAAGTAATGAACACAGCTGAAAATTGTATCACACTTCAAGGGCATAAACGTCAACATAGTAAACTAATTTTGACAATTGGACTTGCAAAACCCGCGAAATTTTAATTTTTCCTCACCTGACCTGACCTCATATATGGATCAGAATGTACGATATCTAAACACTTATGTTCAAATTCAAATATTTCCTAGAACGAGAAATCGTTTCAAATATTCCTTTAACCCTCACATACCCAATTTTATTTTTCCATCCTCATGATTGGTAGTAATCAAATTACAATTTCTTCTAATAACGTCTTTGTTAGCTGTAACTTGAGTAAAAATAGATATATCATAATAAAATTCTGTAAAAAGTAAGGACGAGTTCACACATGGGCGTAATAGGACCACTGTCACGCCCTCAAAACTCCATTAACCGAAAACTTATAAAATGCCATTAAACTATCTCCGAATCAATATATTTAGCACTTCCACCGACGCTGTAAACATAAATAAAATTGGATGATAACATCGCCAACTCCCCATATAATGCTTATGTTAGAAACTACTAGAATCTCGATAAACCAAAACATACAAAAAGGCTTCATAAGAGCCGGGGACAAAATATGACGATGGGCGTGGCAACACCCATGTTTAGGTGAAATCATGTACATACCTTCAGACCTACTAGGCCGATATCGGCGAAACTTGGTATTTAATATTATCTTTTTCAATTCTAATGCAAAATAAAACTTTGCACAAATAGTGTGCCTAAAATAGGGCACTTTATGATCAAGAATTGTTAAAATTAGATAACACCTGTTCAAGCATCCAGAAATCGAAAATATGTTTACCGAAAATATCGGAACTCACAATTTAAATTATCAAACTGAACTTTTCCCTTAGAAGTTTTTCAATAAAACCAGCCGTATACTAATTTTTTTTTTTTTTTTCAAAATATGTGAAAAAACTGAATCAAAAAGAAAGTACTTAAAGTTAAAGTTAAAGTCAAGGGTTCAATTTGTCATTGTTTTTTTCCAACATAATAAACAAAATTTTCACGTGTCCGCAAAGAAATCAAAATGGTTTTAATGAAACACCATAATTCAAATACAGTGCGTTGCAAAGTAAATCTAGCGCCCCCTGCTGGCGCCATCTATATGTCAGTGCGTTAGAATCTGCTATCTTTATCGATTGTACAGTGAGAATTTCATGACATTTCATCGATTAGAAGTTATTGCGTTGTGTCAGTATGTTTGTGTTATCGGTACGAAAATGAGCTTCGAACAAAGAGCCAACATCAAATTTTATTTTAAAATCGGTAAAACTTTTACCGAAAAGTATGAAATTGATGAAACAACTTTATGGCGATGAGGGGTTCAACGTTTTCAAAATAGTCGTGAGGACATACATAAATGACGATCAACATGTGGGCCAATCAAAATCTGTGATCACCGGAAATTCAACCGAAACTGTGCTTGAACTCATCAAAAATCATTCACCTGATATGGCACCGTGCAACTTCTTCCTTTTCGGAAAAATGCTTTTGCCCATGAAAGGAAAGCGTTGTGCTGGCGGCCATACCGACCAACGAGCTAAAACACTCGTTCGACATGCTTTTGGACCGTGCAAAAAGCTGTATTGAAGCGAAAGGAGACTATTTTGAATAAAATAAATTGAGTTTGTCGGAAAAACCATTTGTTCTGTTTTTTTTTTTTTAAGTCCTGGCTACGTTGGAACGCACTTTGTACAATGATTTACGACTTTCCACCTGATTTTAACCCGTATAGGTTGGTTAAATATTTAATATTTTAATTATATTAAATAAGCAATTTTCCGTGACAATTATGTTTCTTACTATTAAATAGGAATGGAATTATTCTAAACCTCATATCTCTAAAACCACAAATTCGATGATCGATTTATACATGAACTCAACACAAATTTAGTGTACGAGTATAAAGGATGTGTTGGGTTGACATCGAATATATCTTATTTGAAGATGACTTTAATATAATTACAGGAGTTAAATGTAGTTATAAACGAAATATAGTATATAAGCTATAATAAAAGTTTATAAATACAAATTTAAAATAAACTTCCGCAACACCCAAAAGTACTTCTCCGGCTTTGATCCTTGCAAGTTGTACGAGTATAAAGTGTTCGGTTACACCCGAACGAAACCCTCCAAAGTGTTATTTTATTTTGTAAATTCTTGAAGTTTTCACCGAACGTCAAAAGAATGCTAGAAATGAAAGCATCTAGAGTAGAAGACCCCTAAAATGCGCTAATCTTAGACCAATATATGAGTACACACTATAATCAATCTAACTGTTGTAATTAAAAGTGGCACGCATCATTTCAGCCAAATTACAGGGCCAACAGCTTTATTTCGTGCCGTTCGACTGATTTTGTGTAAACTTCACATAAACCATCTGCTAAATCCAAACAAAGCCTAAAATTTTGGTTTGTATAGGTGAGCCCGGCCTTAAATTATAAAATTACAATGAAAAGTGGCATTATTTTTTATATATACAGTATGTACTTAGGCATGTTTATATTTAAGTAGAATTTAAAAGCTTGAATGCAAGTTCTTAAGTTTTTGTACTTAAATATTATATATTATTTATTCTAAGTGCAAATATCAAGAATAGATGCAAAGAGCAAACGTTTAATTCATGCATTTTTCATTTATACAGCGAATTTGCATAATTGACTCATAAATTTTACTCATACCGCTGCAATGCCATATTTTTACCAACTACTTAATTACAATGATATCGAACAATCTAAACTCGGATGCAAAGGGTACAAACAAAGGATATGGTCATACACGTGACTCTGTACCATTCCACCAAATAATACCAACTACCGTGACAATAACGCATTTTCATTTTATTCCTGCCTATTTGGCATTTTTTGCCACTCACCACTACTTAAAACCACTTGGACCGCACTCAATGTGGCAAATAAATTAAATTACCATTATTTTCGCACCAAACAAACGAAATAGGGCTGCAAGGAAACAGCAAAGCCCTCAAAGTCGCCGAAGCCGCCGTAAACGTACTTGAGTTGAGTAGAGCCAGTTGAAAAAAGGATTTTGCAGTGAGTGTACCCTCGAACTCGATTTGCACCACAACGGTGCTTATTCACATGCTGTGTGTTTAATTTTGATATTTCTCTTTGTGTGTTTAATGCAAAACACAACAACATAAGCCACAGTCTCGGTAGGGCCAGGAAGCACAGCTCAAATTGCAAGCAAGCAAACTCGATTTGTCCTAGCCGCCATTAGTCACGCGTTGTCAGCCCCAGCGGCAAACGGCAAGCGACAAATGTCTCACGACCAATGACTTGATTACGCATTAACGGACCGTGTGCTACCGTTCTTTTTGTTTTTTGTTTTTAGCTTCACTGGCGTGCCGAGGTTTTCTCTTTCATTTGCAAAATTTTTTCGTCACTTCATTTGTGCACAAAAGACACTTCGCCAATTGAAATGCGTAAAAGCGTTTTCCTCTTCTCTTCATATTTTTGCTATCAGTTCTTCTTTCCAACATTGGCAATTTTACACTTAAACATCTTTCGTTTATTCCTTCATTACTGTGCTCTGCCTTTATTTTCAGCAATGCTGCGTAAATATCCTTCGTATAATGGCTCCGATAACGGTAGCTGGGCAACGCGTTCGTCAATCGCATAGCTTACGAAAGTCCTGTTTCCACTTCAGTAAATACTTGCACTTATTTTGTACTTTTACGATTTGCCGTTTTTCGCCTTTCGTCCTTCGTCGCTTTTGCCAGTGGTTAGCCCTTCAATTGAAATACAAGTGGCCAATTCATTTCAATTTAATTCCTGATGCTGGCAAACTAACTGACTCACTGTTTGGCATTACTTCAATGCCCGTTAATGTACTCCAGATAAGTGCCCCTTCTCAATTTCTCAACACTGACGCTGGTTTTTCAATTTCCTTTGTTTTATAATCGGACAAGCAAAAAAATTAGCAGAACCTAAAACAGAAAAATCAATGATAATAGCAATAAAAGAATTTAGTGAAAACGGTTTTGTGACGCTAATTGTTAGAAGTAATGGTGTAATGGTCGAATATTGCCAATGCACTGCCCACCCTCTTGGGCTTTTTGCTGTTCATAAGCGATAACAAAGTTTCAAATATTTTTTGTGCACAGCATTAAGCGGACAAAGAAATCAATTTCAACACCGGGAAGTGTTATTTTTGTTATCACATTTAATGAGTAAATCCAGCTATTTGAGCTTTAATGACAAATATTTTGGAACTCCTATATAAAGCTTTGAAGATTTCATTACCTTTATGGAACGCTTGGATTTTTTTTAGTTGGGATGTCTTTTAGTCTGTACTCCTAAGAAGTTTGAAGGAAATACTACATGAAGTCCATTCGAATTTATTTATTTCCAACAGAAGTATCGCTAAGGAATCGCAAAGTTTATAATATATGTACTGCTTTGGGAGTTCTGCTATTAACGACTCAGGAATATACAACTCCTGAGCTCCGACGAAAACCGTTTTTGAAGTAGAGCAATATTAAAGTTTTGTACTACGTGAAGGGATTTAGCCTCACAATCCCATTGCGTAATTTTAGTCGAATGAATGCGTTAACGCTGTAAAGAGTCCTATTCTTCAGAAATCGCTCTTTTCAGCCGGGATTCACCGGGGAGAAATGAGTTGCCATTTAATAAAAAAAAATGTGGCTCTATTTTGAAAGCGAAATATTCATCGAAGTAAGCATAACGAATTCGATTAAAGAAAATGTGCGACCAATCCATTATAGTAGTATGTCTATTTTTCTTTGCTACCATGTTTTGTCTTACAGGTTTCAGACAAATTCTACTAATTCAAACGACTCAAATAAAAAAATTATGTCCAAAATCTCTATCTGGAAAATAAACAAAACGATCGAAATCAAGTGCTTGCGTGGGAAACTTTTTCATTTGACGAAGAAAAATTATTTTGGGATGTGGCAACCTTAGTCTTGTATTGATGTGTTTTTGTATGGAAGTCGATTTCTTCTCCATAACCACGACGGTTGCACGTTTGCGGAATTCCAGACAATGAACTCAATTTTCGATGGTTTTCGAGCGTAAATTAGCTAATACTGTTGCAATTTCATATTCGATATTCGTACGAAGTTCACCAATCGTCGGTGGCTTGTTAGTATAGACCACAGACTTGACGAAGACCCATAGCAATTAGTCTAACGGCGTCACCTTTTCCAAGTCCATTAGTGTTACTTATCATT
This sequence comes from Bactrocera zonata, assembly GCA_037783105.1. Classification (NCBI taxonomy): domain Eukaryota; kingdom Metazoa; phylum Arthropoda; class Insecta; order Diptera; family Tephritidae; genus Bactrocera; species Bactrocera zonata. Next base: position 5,066 of record JBAWJQ010002722.1, on the reverse strand, counting down.
GAGTGGTAGCGTTTTCCATTCACAGCAACGTGCCGGTCTTGATCATCGCGGAAAAAGTACGGCCCAATGACACCGCGAATTCGAAACATACCGATTTTTTCCGGGATGCAATAGTGCCTCATGGAATACGTGTGGATTGCTGTCTGGCCAATAACGCATATTTTTCTTATTGACGAAGACATGCAGCCAGAAATGAGCCTCATCGCTGAAGATGATTTTTCGATGAAAATCCGGATCATTTTCAATTCGTTGCTCAGCCCAATTCCCGAACAATCGACGAACATCGACGACTATGGTGGTCAAGCGGCTACAATTCTTGCGTAAATTTGATCCTGTAAAGATGTCTTCGTAAAATTCGCCACAACGACGTCACAGAGATGCCCAACGCTTGAGAACGACGTGTGAGAGGCTGATTTGACTCTTCTTCAATTGATGCGCTAGCGGCAGCAATATTCTCGCCAATACTGGATCTTCTTTATCTAATTGGCACGAGAACATTTTGTACTGTGCCTGTAGATTCGAATTTTTTCACTAGACGCTCAATTCCTGATCTGACAGGGCGATTATGATGACCATAAATTGGACGTAGCGCTCTTAAAGTTCAGGCCATTGATCCAAATTTCGGTATTAAATTTTAATAATTTCAACTCATTGTTGGATCATATATTTTTCCGTGATAAAATGGCAAACCTTACCGAAGAAAAATGTCAAAAGAGTAGAAAAAAGTAAAGCGCTGTTTACTATCCCTATAGGTCTACTTTTGTAACTCCTCTGTAATACATACAAACAAAACATTTTCAGAGCGAGTCACAGCAACATACACATTGCTGCCATATGAACTAAACGTCCAAAATTCTTGTAAGAAAACTTGTATATCTGTGAAGATAATTACACTATATATGTATTAGCTATTAATAATCTGCTATTTAGATAAATCTTGACTTTCACAAACATTTCAGTAACCTGCATAAGACTGCTGAAAGCTTGAACTCAACAAAAACCATTTGCTATACCAATGATTTGAATCAAACCAAAGGATCGAGTAAGTGGGTATTATTATTATTTTTTAGTCAAACCAAAGCCATTAAAACCAAGTCCAAACAGACTACCCATTATCCAAACTTGTCTTCCGCCAACAGGCCCGTTCTACACAGTACTGAACTGCCTGTTCCAAAGCCTCCGAATTGATGGCAGCTGATTTATATATCTGAAAGATAAATTCCCCAAACTCTGCGAGGTAAAAATTATAGAAGCAATATTTGTAGGTCCACAAATATGTCAACTGATAATGGATTGGAAATGTTTTGCGAACTTTATTAAAAATTTTCTACGAAACCATAAATCGGAAAATTATTAAAACTTAAATGAACTTATGAAGTTTTGAGGTGCAATATGCCCTTAAAAATACATATATTGGACTCTCACTTGAATTTCTTTACGGAAAACTTGGGTGCTGTGGTTGACGAACAAGGCGAGAAGTTCCATCAGGATATTTTCTTTATGGATAAATGCTATGAAGGGAATTCAACTCCGGAATGCTAGCAGATTATGGTTGATAAATTAAAAAAGAAGCCAAATTATCACGAAATTTATAAGTGTTTCTCTATATTAAGCAATAATTTCTTTGTCGTAGAAAGAAACATTGCTACTCCAAGGAAATAAAGATATCACACATGCAATACCTAGTTGAACCGCATATTCTGCTTGTCGAATGGAATACAGTTATTCATATCGAAGTAGTTTACATAGCTCATTTTACCCTCTTTCTGAGCTTTGTTAGTCAACGGAAACTTAATAATGGACACTGAGAAGATAACTCAGAGCACTCCCACGATGTGATAAAGAAGAAATAAACAAAAGCGATCTGGTAGTACACGCTTGCGTTTTGAACGCCAGAGCGCTATATTAATAATTCTCAATCCTGAAATCCAGATATTTTAATGATAATATTTTTTATTGTTCCAGCACATTTAAGAGTTAAAATAAATTCACAGACTTTACTTTTGGCCGTAAACAATATACATACTAATTAGTAAATCTGTTGCCTTATGAATATACAAAGGTTTAAACATAAGCTAACTCTAGTCCGAGGCCCGTCGGGGCTGTTGCGTTTCTGAAGGTACACTAAATAACGCTTTGATATGTGCACGGATTTGTTACTTTATAACGGTATTTGGATATATTTTAAGAAGCTGAAACATAGACTGCGAAGCAAGTAATATCTTCTAGATATGAAACTCATAAAGTGATTCCTAAATACCTACATATAAATATTAAAGTTAGAAAAATATATTTGTTGAGAATCCGATAACCCTAGTTCCTATAGTTTTTTCACATTTATTATTACTTCAATTATAATAAATAATAATAATAATATTTATTGACATTTGTATATTGCTATAAAAATATTCGCAAACACTGCTCAAACGAAGCTAACCGAGCAATGCGAGATGTGTTTACTTCGATCGGCTATTTACATACGAATTGTGTTCAAAAAGTATCGCGAATCGTAACTGACAGTTTTCTTCGATTGCAGGGGCGTGGTGCATCAAGAGTTCTTGCCACAGAGAAGAGCGGTCAATAAGGAATATTACCTGCAAGTAATGCGAAGAACAAAAATTGGCTTTTGCACTACGATAACGCCCCTGCTCACACACATCGTTGCTTGTGCGCGACTTTTTGGCCAAAAACAACACACTAATGATGCCGCAGCTCCCGTATTCCCCAGATCTGGCCCCCTGTGACTTTTTCTTGTTCCCTAAACTGAAGAGGCCCATGAAAGGACGACGTTACGCTTCTCTTGAGGAGATAAAGACGGCATCGAAGGAGGAGCTGAAGAAGACAAAAAAAAATTATTTTTTGAAGTGCTTCGAAGATTGGAAAAACCGTTGGCACAAGTGTATAATATCTCATGGGGATTACTTTGAAGGGGACAAAATAGATATTCATGAATAAATAAATAATTTTTGAAAAAACACAAAATTTGCGATACTTTTTGAACACACTTCGTACGAGTATCTCACATGACATTTCGGTGGTTATGACAAACCGCGTACTATTTTTTGCAAAACTCAACCTGTGTAGTTATTTCGTTAGACATGTTTTGGGCTCTTCCGGAACATTTTGCTGCACTCTATTTGTCGACATTTCGACATTAAAAATTGCATTAAAATCAAAATAACTGTACAATATGCATATATTTTGTCAAAAACTAAATAAATTCAAATTTTTGTTGATTATAAATCATATCATAGACATGGTGGCCTTAATTAATTTAGATAGAGCATGTGTCAGCGAATAATTGCTTTTATGAGGCTCTAAGCACTTACAAACAGATTTACACATAACATACATAACCATGTTTTTATTATTATTATTATTTTTTTTTTTTTGTTTTTGCTGGTCTATTTTGCTATTATTCTCCATCCGCAGTGATTAAATGTTCCACAGCCACCAGTGTGTGATGTTCGCAACCAATGTATCCAGTGCGCAACGGCATTGATTTATTAGATTTGGTGTAACAATCGTAAGCAATAAAATTTGCAAACGCTTAACATGCGCAACAAATTGCGATTTTATTAAAATTTATAGCATTGGCAAACAGTACGGGCAGAAAGACTAGTTGCTAGAGAGAGGACGCGGCGATGCAACAGCCGGAATACTACGAATACAATTTTATGTTATATACAAGTAAGTACACAAACAAGCATGTCACTCCAATTTAGTAAATGCAAAGCACAAAATTTGGCAGAAACACACATTTGGAGCAAACATATTGCGAGGTACGAGATATCGAAAACGATTGAATGTGCATACCGCCTAATTACCCAAATATTTGACTTTCCTAATTTGCAATAATGCTAGGTCACCATCACCAATGCTTTAAGGACTCCTGAATTGGAAAAAATCTCTCTGTAAATAATTTCATGTATACTTAAAGAAATTCCTAATAGAAACCAAAATGAATCAAGGATATCCCTTTCAAGCTTTATTGTACATGTGGTATTTGAGTATCCTAAAAAGTATTTATTTTAATTTTGATAACAAAAGGCGGCTACTATGCCTATGTTCGAGAAAACACATGACTAACGAGCTGACGCTGGTCGACCCAAATGCTTGATTTTTTGGGTAATCATTTTTTAAGAGCACTATCCAAGTCTAAAGCCAGATAGTTTTATTGCAAATAATTCAAATAAAATTATATATCTTGTATCCATTTGTTATCATTTACTTATACATACCACTATGAGCAAAATTATGATTATATTATATTTATTCATCATTTAAACTTCTTAATTTATTCTTCAAAAGTCATGCTTCCAGATTCTCAAGCACCAACTCCTTTATTTTATTGGCGTGGTGATCATCAGTTGATGTTGTTGGCCGTCTTGGACATAGTTCGTCGACAACGCGTTCTCAACCCTCTTTGAATAATTTGCATCATTCAAAAGCACTTGCTCAACTCAAAACAATTATCTAAGGCATTTTACTACATTCCGAACGTTCCGAAACCAAACAAAACTACTTGTATTCTTTGTTGAATAATTTCCCTCATCGTAAAAACCGCCAAACGCACTTTATGTACTTCAATAAGACAAGCATATATTAAACACTAATGATTTTTTGATGTGACATTTGGTACAGATATCAGGAAGAGTCAGAAACCAAGAAAAAAAAAAGTGTTGCGACGAATGAGTTTTCGCCCACAGAGAAAGATACTGTTACAAATGTTGGCATATCCTAAAGAAACTTTGTGCATAGTTTTATCCCGTTATATTGATTGCTTCTTGAATTGTACACTCAAAAGAGAGAATGGATTTAAAATTATGTTATATAGGAAGTAGACGTGGTTGTAGTCGGATTTCACACATTTTCGCATCGTTACATAGGAAAATGGGAAGAATATCACGTACAAAATCCATTAGATCGCGAGATACTTATGTGATTTCCGTAAAAAGTGGGCGGTTCTCACACCATTTCGTTTGTAAATTTTTTCTTTCCGACGTATTAAGTTACTGATTTATCGGACGTTTAGTAGTAATACAGTTATATGGGGAATGAGCGGG
>JBAWJQ010002721.1:0-19269 GCA_037783105.1 Bactrocera zonata | reverse complement strand
GTTACGCTCCGATTATATTCGTTTTCACACCACCGGTAGTGGTTCTTATAGGATTTATCTTGATTGAATTTGGTTATTTTGGATTGAACAATTGAGGAGATATGTACATTAAACGTATTAGCGGGCGAGGCCACACACACTTTCCCAAAATGTTCAGCCAACAAGTGCCACTTGCTACTGCAATATATTGTACCAAATTACAGTTCTATAGCTCGATTAAGTGTCCAGGTATGTCATTTTATAGATTCTCCTTTAATGGCGGTTTGTACGCGTGACAGTGGTTCGATTACGCGCATCTCTGAACTTCGCCTTTTTTTGTCAAGGAATATGTGTGTGATATTTCATTCAGATATCTAAATTTTTACTTCAGTTACAGCTTGCCAGATGGACGGACGGACGAACAGACAGACATCTCAACTCGTCTCATAATCATGATCATTTATTTGTTTATAACCCTGTTTATATTTAACTCGCTTAGTTTTAGGTACAACCGTTAGTCTGCTGCAGCATGTTGAAAGAGTATAACAAGTTATCAAGAGCCAAGTTCGGGTATAACCGAATAATTCATGCTCTTGCAGCTTGTAAGGATTAAAGCCGGGGGAATGCATACCTTCAGGTTTTAAAAACAAAGATTGCAACGCAGTTTTAAGCTACTTATTACCTGTAAAAACCGTGGCCCAATAATACCACAATAATTAGTGGTACAGTGTTGTTGGAGTGAACAAAGTAGTTTGGTGAGAGGTTCTATGTTATGCAGCGGGACGGAGACGGAGACATGTCCTATGATACGTGTTATAGCGTTTTTTCACTCACAAAAGTATTGCATTTATTTCGCCCTTTGCTCGGGCTGTCAAAATTGCTTCTTCTTTTTTTTAATATGTAGCCCTAATTATGGACCACATTGGTTAATAATGTTGGTTACAACGTACGTAATCTTTTCCTAGTACATAATGTGGTCTGATTTTTGTAGGGTGCTGTCAAAGACTGTATTGCCAACAATCGCTTTTCACACTTTCTTGTACTTACAAGTTCATATTCATGCTACTTCAGGTCCTGCTTTGTTATATCTTTGTTGTAATACATATATCATGGTAAAAGCTATTAAGTCATGATATGCTCGTTGTCTTGATGCAATATGAGAATCATTCATCATTTACACAAGAAACATTATTTCACCTGTTTTATTCGCTTCGTTCACTGTTTTTGCTCAAATAACAAATTATTGGAGAAAAATGAGAGTTGTGAACAACCATTGACATACTGGTGAAAGTCATAAAGTTTATACAAACTAAAGTTTTTATTAATAACAACGAAATTTAATAAACCAATAATTTAAGATACTTACAAGTAACAAGTAAAAAAGTTCGGATGCAAGCGAACATTTTATATTTTTATAACTTGTAGTGTTTGGGACCCGCCACGTAAAACACACATCAAGGAAAACCAATCAACAGTGTCGGAAGAGAAAAGTCCCCTTTGATGACGACCTTGGAAAACGCATACAGGATAAATATTTAAAGGCATGCCCCTGGACTGTTCGATCCCTTAATTGCAAGGTGCCGCTATGCAGCTAGTTGATGTTCTCACGAAAATAAAGGCTGACGCCACCGCCGATGGATGGGACAAGAACTGAAACGAGTAGATTCGGTATGGGATTCACTGTAGCAGAGAGACTCCGTCGCCGAGTCCTAGCATTCACCCCGGTAGATGAACCACAATCCATATCAAAACGAAGCTCTTCAACATATCGCGGATTTGCGCCCACATCCCGACGGAAGAAAAGAACAATGTGAAGAGCGCTTGGAGCGCACCTAAGAGTTTGTATTACTAGATTCCAGCACAAGAAAATTCATCAAGCTACCTAGCTGTCTCCGGATCGAAAAGCCTCCAACCAGATCGATCATGTTGTGATAGACGGAAGACAGGTCTCCAGTGTTTTAGACGTGCGTAGGTCCTAACATCGACTCGACGGCATTATTTTGTTGCCCGACAAGGGTAATGCTCGAAAATTCTACAAAAAGATGCACTGCTATTAACAGAAGGTTTCAAGGCCGGAGCATACTCTTGTAGAACCCCCAGAGGTGATCTAGTGACAGATGCCCAGAGCATACTAAAATTATGGAGGGAACACTTCTCCAGCCTGCTGAATGGCAGTGAAAATATAACGTCAGGAGTTCGCGAACCCAATTCCCTAATCGATAAATGAAGAAGTTTGAATAAAAATTTCGAAAGCATGCCCGACGATTGAAAAGCACATCGTTTTACATTTTTTAAGGTTCAGTGGCATGTCATTTCTATCACACCAAGAAACTAGGTTGTCTAAGTCTGTTTGCAACTGACTAAGATGACTACCTTGAGGAACGTCTGAAGGAACATTGATTATGTCAGAAAAAGTATCGTTGAATATGACTTGTTGAATTCTATTACTACTTTTAGAAATATTGATTAAAATCTGTGTATATAACATCAGTAATCTTATTCTTCCTAAAGCCAGTTGATACATGTGATTTCCCTTTATGAAACCCGTGCTGGGAACAAGAAATTAGTGGAGAGATCCGGAGGGTTATGCAGTCTGTTATAATTGCTTCAAAAAGTTTAGGTATTGCAGACAACTTTGCTATTCCCCTATAGTTTTCAATAGATGACCTAAATCCACTTTTATGTTAAGGAATTATAAATGACTTTTTCCACATAGATGGAAATAAGCCCTGCTTAAGAGATATATTAAATAGTTTTGTTAGGAGTTGGTGTATATATTTGGCATCTTTTTTTTAGAAAGCATGAGGGAATCATATCTCGGCCGTAATTAAATGATTGTTCTAACATATTTAACTGATATGAGATGTCTGCTTCGGAATTGGTGGGTGCATTAACGACAGAAATCGAACATAACTTATGCTGATGCGGAACACTTTTAGGAGATTTTGAAGAGTAATTGGACCTAAAGAGTTCAGCGAACATACTAGAAATTGTGTGATTATTACTAGACATACTAGACTTATAATTCATAGCGGACGGAAAATTAGAAATCTTGCCATAGAACAATTTTGGATTACGTATAATATTATTTTTTACTTTGTTTATATACAGTGAGCGTCAAAAATAAGTAAACAGCAGTGTTATCAATATTAAAGTGCTTATAACAACGCAGTCTTTATTGCAACAATAAAAAGTTGTATTACAGAATTCAAGGCTTATTTTATAAGAGTTTAACTTAGTATAAATAATAAACAAAAATTAAACACAGCCAAAAATAATTCACTTAAAGTAAAAATACTCTTGTACATACACGTTGGTGGCTAAAATGAAAACGGGTGAGGTTTTGGCGTATCTAGATGACGTCATTATACCCAGTCGTACGATTGAAGAAGGTTTACAGCGTATTGAAAAGTTCTTGACTCTCCTTAGAGAAAGCGGTTTGACTTTGCGAATCGGCAAATGCAAATTTTTAGAAAGTAAAATCGAATATCTTGGTCACGTGATAACCGAGAAAGGTATAATGCCTGGGAACCGTAAGCTATCAGCCATCTCCAATTTCCCAGCGCCGACGAATATCACAGAGTTAAGACGTTTCCTAGGACTCACGGGATTCTTTAGGAAATTTGTCCCTGAATTTTCATCACTAAACCTTTAACAACAATGTTACGAAAATCCGAACGCAACTCATTTCGCTGGAATGAGCCACAGCAACAAGCATTTCAACGTGTTATCGATCTTTTGACATCCGCTCCGGTGTTGGCCCTTTACGACCAAAATGCGCAGCATGAGGTACATACAGACGCTAGCAGTATCGGCCTCGCAGGTGTTTTAATGCAGTTGTATGATGGTAAAGTGTGTCAGCCAACTATGTACTACAGCCGTCATTGCACAGAGCCCGAAAGCCGATATCATTCATATGAGTTAGAAGCTCTCGCCGTTGTCGAAATGCTAGACCGTTTCCGCATATACCTTCTTGGTAAGAAATTTCGACTTGTGACTGATTGTGCAGCCGTAGCCAAAGTTCGAGATAACAAAGAGTTCAAAGCAAAAATCGCTCGATGGTGGCTGAAATTATCCGAATTCGACTTTGAAGCAGTACATCGTTCCGGTAGCAGGCTACCACACGTAGATGCCATGAGTAGAGCACCTGACCAGCCTGCTGAAAACGTGGAACCGGTAGGTTCTATCCTCGAGATACAAGCCGATGTAAACGATTGGCTTTACACTATGCAAATTCAAGACGAGAAGTTACGAGAAGTAGCCGACATTCTACGAGGTCATGTTAAATCTGATCGAGAAACAGAAATCAAGAAATATTTTCGAATCCAAAATCACCGCCTTTATCGTCTAGAAGACGATGGCCTTAAGTTCGTCGTTCCAAAAGATGTACGATGGCGTATTGTTCAACTATGCCACGACAAGATGGGTCATCATGCGTTAGAGAAGACTATCATCCGCATTCGTAGTAAGTTTTGGTTTCCCCAAATGCGTAAATACTTAAAGAATTACATCGCCGCGTGCATTGATTGTTGCTATCGAAAAGCCCAATCCGGTAAAGTCGAAGGTGTAATGCACTACGATCCGATAGAACAGATAACGTTTTGCGTAATTCACGTTGACCACCTAGGTCCATTCATTCGTAGTAAGAAAGGAAATTGTTACATTTTGGCTATATCCGATGCCTTTTCTAAGTATCTTATAGTTAAAGCGGTGCGCGACACGCGAACGATTCACGTAATAAATACCTTAAACGAGATAACTAGCTATTTTGGGTTACCGGCTAAACTAATTTCTGATCGTGGTACCGCTTACACATCCAAAACATTTACGGCCTATTGCGAAGAGAACGGGATAAAACACGTTAAAACGGCTGTACGTACCCCGCGGTCGAACGGTCAAGTCGAACGCGCAAATCAAACAATCCTTAATTATTTGCGGACGTCTGTAGATAATCAAAAAGAATGGGACTTAATGTTACGAAATTTACAATTTTCTATGAACTCGCAGAAAAATAAAACGTCGGGTTATAGCCCAAACGAACTCATTTTTGACTTTAGCTTACGCGATCTTGCATACAATCAGTTAGTTGCCGCCGTACATGAAGACGTAGACGAATCTATCAATAATATTCCGATAGTTGAAACACGTACCCTTGCATCCAAAAATATCGAGCGCGAAAGAGAAAAATGGAAAAAACGATTGGACGAAAGGCATTCCCTTCCTCGTATATATCACGAAAACGATTTAGTAGTCATAGAAAACGAAGTTTCCGCAACCGGTGAGTCGAGAAAATTAGAACCGAAATATCGTGGACCCTATCGTATCGCGAAGGTATTGAATAATGATCGGTATTTAATAGAAGACGTGCCGGGTATGCCAATAAAATCGCGAACTTTCTCATCCGTTTACGAGTCAAGCAAACTTAAGCCGTGGTGCCACAACTGTCCCGAACTTGATGACGAACTAGTTCCCGAAGACTACGATGGCGCCGAAATCGAGGTCGATTTCCTGTCAGGAAAGGCCGACTGTCAACAATCTGGCAACCTGGGTAAAAACAGCAATAGCGAAGAGGTGGCATCGATACGAGAAGAGTCGTCGGTCGAATACACACACAGTATTAACACAAGCAACAGATATTTTTTAACATTGTTATAATTCATAATTTTTGTAATATTGAATCATATGTGACAATCACGAAAATAATAATAAATAAAACTGTATTGAAATTAAAAAGAGGTCTCCTGACACATATGTACATAAATGTATCTACATATATAAATAAAAATGAATCGTCAAAATGTACTTATGTACGCCCATTACTTTCATACGACTGAACCAAATTTGATAATTTTTTTTTTTTTTTAAATGTTCGTTGAGGTTAAGGGATGGTTTTTGCGGAGAAAAAAATTCGAATAATTGCCGGAAAACCCCTAAAAATAGCCCTTTTCTTTTTCTCATATAAACGAATGAATGTTTGTTCGTTAGTAACGCTAAGAGAACGGCTGAACCAATATTGATGAAATTTTAAGAGGTTGTTCGTTGTGGATCAAGGAAGGTTTAGAAATAAAAATATCTTATATTTTTCATGAAAAGTCGGCAAATTGGATAATTCCAAAAAGTAATTTTTTTCCATAAACATTTTTTTTTTCAATTTTTGTTTGTTTTGTTTTTCAATATTTTGATTTGTAAATTATTTAAATAGTTCAATTTCGGTCGCTTGCTTTTTATTCCGGCTATTCAAAAGAAAAATTATTGAAAATTATTCAGTGAAAACTTTACGTGTGTTTCACACAAAGAGATCAATTGCAGATTGAAATTTGTTACGAAGCCACCAAGAGGTCGCCCTAATATCGGTCGGTGTTCTTTTTGCCATCAAAGTGTGGCAGCCCAAGGCAAGGCAAGGCAAGAAGTACTCCCAAGATGCGGTGACATACGTGCGGAATTATGGATCGCGGTCAACCAACAAGCGATCGTCACGATGTCATAGCAAGACTTGTCAAACAACAGTTACGATATTTGATTGACTTTATCTTGAAGCAACGTACATATGTGTGGTATGTACTCTGTTGAGTGGCAAAATAGAGGTTTTCCGCACGCACACATTCTTCTTTGGATGGTGTGGTGGTTACACCAGATCAAATTGATGAAATCAATTCTGCGGAAATTTCTGGTCCAAAGAAAGACCCAGTATTACATGAAGTGTTGGAAACCAATAGGGTGAATGGACCTTGCGGACACTACAATCCGTTTTCAGTTTGTATGTCTGACAATAAATACACGAAACACTATCCACGTGCTTTTCTTTCGGAAACACAAACTGGAAATGATGGATATCAACTCTATCGGCGCCGCTTATCAGACGACAATGGCAGAACATTCAGTATTCAACTTAGAAAAGTGAATTTCGAAGTTGACAACACATGGATCGTACTATACTCGTATTCACCATTATTGTTTAATTCATATTCAAAACTCATATCAGTGTTTAGTATTGCAGTTTGGTGAAATCGATAAAATACGTTTGAAAGTACGCCACTAAAGGAAGCAACATGGCGGTTATTGGTCTTAAACGATACGAGCGGTACGTGAACTGCAATAAAGCGCTTTGTAGGATATTTATTTTTGCAATTCATGAACTTTACTTGTGCGCTTCGCAGTTTATTTGGAGAATGGCCAAAGACTGAATTTCAACCCAGAGAATACAGTACGAGTATAGCCAGTGGAAATATCGCCAGCAACAAAATTAACATTGACGAGTTTTTTCTCAACTTTCGTCAGTGATCTGTTTGTGAGAACATTGCTCTATTCGGAAATACTTTGATATTATGCATGGAATGCATCGTCGAAGAAATGGTTACGCAAAAATCAAGGCCAACCAGTAGATTGACATCCAGGTGTCTTATCTCTAATGGATTAGGACGAATTTACACAACCCACCCGAAAAAACGACGATTGTTTCTTCGTTCGGTTGCTATTGATTAGTGTACGCGGTTCAACTTTATTTGAGTCATTGCGTACTGTGAATGGTTCGATGTGTGCAAGTTTTGGAGAAGTAAGCCAGCAATTACAATTCCTGGAACACGTTAATCACTGGAATGAAAATGAAGTTCGCATACTTTTCGATAAAAACATCGACATTGCCAAAGACATTTTACATCGTCTTCGCTAAAAATTGGAAATGGTACAATTTCGGTTGATACTCCCGGTGGTTCGATATCAATTCCATCTTTCCTTTATCAATTCACGAAAGATGAACTTATCACAAATGTTCGGACATTGGCCAAATTATCGTAGCTGACTTAAACTGGAAGTTTCAAAGTCAAATTCAAACTTGCGCTCATACAAATCGACAATGAAGACGACACCGTGAATTATCCAGTGGTATTTCTAAATTCTGTGGACAGGCTTGGCATGCCACCGAAACTGTGTAATGTAACCCGACTGATTGTGACGCACCTATCGAATAGAAGGGGGAGAATGCTTGATTCTACGAGTTCCTATGAGTTCTAACAATTTCCCATTTCAGTTCAAACGTATTCCGTTTCCAATGAAAATTGCATATGAGATGACAATCAACAGGACCTAAAGATAGTCGCATAGTGTGAGGCATAAATTTGGAAATGCTATGTTTTTCACACAGCAGAGGCGTGCTCACGAGTTGGAAAACCATCTTTTCTGTACACCGGAACAGAAACGCAAAAATGTTGTTTATAAATCTGCGTTACATTGAACACAAAAAAAACACCAAAAATGAAATGATGAATTTAACTTTCTTTTCATTTCAAAATACATAAGTTCACGCAGGACAACGGCTGCGGGGTCAGCTAGTATACTATATAAGTAGGAACAAGTGAAGATGATGCGTTATGCTTGACGTCCAATATCAGAAGAGATTTATTTCTTATTCGTTTAACTTAAGAACTAGAAGGATTAAAACAGCGTTGCCTTTAGAAGTTAGGTAGAGTTGTATTTTAGGATTGCTGCGCCAAAGATTAAATTAACGCCATAATGATCCTTCGAGGTTGCCACAATACTCCCCTCCTAGACACTCTGTGTAGTGGCGATGAAAGCAGGTTTTGAACGATCTATTGAAACTTTAATAACGCTGTTGTTTGCTTCCACTAAAAAGTATTTCGGAAATCGTTGAATAATTTTGTATGGTCCTATGTATAGAGGCGATAGCGATGGTCGCACTAAATAGTCTCGAATGAAAACTTGTTGGCAGGTTTTTAACACCTAGTGGACGAATACTTTTTGTTTGGCGTGCCAAGCGGTGTCATTTGGTCGCAGATCTCGCATACATGAAGGTAGTTGTTTGACCACATCAGCTTGGCTGTATGTTGGTTTGCCATCGATGAAAAATTCTGAAGGTAGTCGCAGGTTCTCGCCATAAACTAGACCGGCTGCTACTGCATCCGAGTCTTTTTTGTAAGTGGATCGTAGGCCCAATAAAATAAATAGTAAATATGAAGTTCACTGACTAGTGTTATGGCATAGAAGTGCCGCTTTTAAAGTACGATGCCATCTTTCGCTTGGGGATGGTAAGACGTGGTTCGAAAATGACGTGTACCCAATACTCGTAGCTGTAGTAATTGTTGAAACAATCGCTCTCGAATTGACGTCCTAAGTCTGATGTGATGGTTACAGGTACACCAAACCGTCAAATCCAGCCGCTTAGTAGTGCTTTGGCGACAGTTGGAGCTGTTATATCTGGTATAGGTAACGCTTCTGACCAGTGTGTGAATCTATCCAGGATAGTAAGACAATAGCGGTTTCCTTCGGATGGTGGAAATGGTTCGACTAGGTTGATATGGATGTGCGCGAAACGAAGTGTTAGACATTTTTGACGCTGAAACAAACTTCGGTTGTGTCGTGTAGTTTTATTCCGCTGACACTGCAAACAGCAGCGAGCAAAATTTCTGCTATCCCGCTGGACACCAGCCCGAACAAATTGCTCTGTTACCAATCGTGTAGTCGTCTTTAAACCTGGATAGGAATTGTGAATTGACCGTTAAAAGGTTTCTCTAAAGTTCTTGGTCGAATACGGCCAGTTGAAGCGAAGCTTCTGGAACTAAAAGAAAGAGCGAAATTTTGTTAGTTAAGAGAGTGTTTTATGTTACCATTTAAAAGATTTCGAAGCCCCTCGTCCTTGGAATGGTCGTCAGCCAAGTTAGGATAGTTTAAAGTTTCTGCAGAAGTTGAGTTTATTTGTGACAGCAAATCTGCTGTTACGTTATCTTCGCCGCTTACATGGCGAATGTCGGTGGTGATCTGAGCTATGAAGTCGAGTTGACGTATTTGCCGATTAGAAGCTCGATCTAACTTTTGTTGAAATGCGTATATCAGCGGATTATTGTCTGTATAAATATGACAACGGCGACCTTCGACCATGTATTGAAAATGTCGTAATGCTAGGTATGCGGCAGTCAGCTGCCTCTCGTAAGTACTGTATCTTTTCTCAGCACTAGTAAATCTGTGAGAGAAAAATCCTTATGGTTATAGACTACCATGCACGAATTGATTTAATACTGCGCCAGCAGCGAAATCTGATGAATCTACCTATAAAGACAGGTCCGCGTTGTGCGATAGGTGAGCGAGTAATACACAATTGACCAGTTGTTCCCTACATGCAGCAAAACTATCTGCTGTTTCGATACTACACCAAGTAAGTAGTGTAGTATCGAATTTCGTACCGAATTTGCTATGGTACCAGCAAATCGGTTTGTCCGATTTACTTAAATATGCATGAGGCCCACATGACCTAAATCGAGACCGCGAACGAAAATTTGATCCTTTGTTATTGAAAAGCTTATACCAAGTTTCAAGCTCGAAACTTCATTAAGAGCCAGACCCTCTTGCGCGTGCTTGAGTCGCATCCCAATAGTTTCGATAATGGAGTCAGCCATCTTTAATTTTTGCACGACAACGACGTTTGTAGCAGTAATCGCTGCTTGTACATACGGAGGAAGTCTGCTTACCCACAGATCGTGTAAAATGCTGTCATTCAGAGTCGTCCCGGCTGCGCGTTTCATGTCGTTAAATAACTCGCTGGGATGTCGGTCGCCTAGAACCATGTCTTTAAGAACACGTTGCAGCAGCCGCTTTTGACTGTCCGAAAAATGCTCAATGATCTTGTCCTGAATGTATTTGTATTTAAAATTTGTCGGCGCAGCGTCTATGATGCAGCGAAACTCTAACGATGTCGAATTTCCTATTGTCGTTGCAAATTGAAGAAGCGCTAAACCAAAAGTCCAGAGAATAAAAATAAGCTTCGATGTTATCTTCGGTCATTGTTGGTAGTGGTAGACGTGGAGTTGAGGAACAAGTGAAGATGATGCGTTATGCTTGACGTCCAATAGCAGAAGAGATTTATTTCTTATTCGTTATAACATAAGAACTAGTAAGAACATAATAATAAAAGGAATGAAGGATTAAAAAGCTGCTGCACCGAAGATTAATTTAACGCCGTAATGATCATTTGAGGTTGCCACATATATAGTATAATAAAATCGCATTAGCTGATCAAAATCATGCCGAGTTTCCGATTTGCGACGAGTGTTTGCCACTTAGCGCTAAAAGCCAAATTCACATCACAGTTACTAAGTGGTTGAAGCTTTAAATGCTCTACTTAATTTACCATTATTATTTAAGATTTTACAAGAAGAAACCTTAAACTACTTAAAACAAATTTATGCTAATTTTTCGTCATTACGTATTACATGTCAGCTTACGAACTATTCAGCCCACCTTTTATATTTTAATTTAAATTTAAATTTTATGATGTTAGTACATACAAACATATATCATGAGGCAATGTTACATGCGGTAATATTATTCTTAAGTCATTATCAAATGAGTATTCAACAGTCGATGTTCGACAAAATCATGAATTATTTACAATCAAATTTGTTATTTTATTAATTACTAGCTGGCCCCGCAGCCGTTGTTCTGCGGGAAATTATGAAATGAAAAGAAAATTGAATTTATCATTTCATTGTTTTCCAATTTTAATCCAACGTGGATAATGTTTCGTGGAGTTATTGTTAGATATACAAACCGAAATGGGATTGTGGTGTCCGCAAGGTCCATGAACTATATTGGTTTTCATCACTTCGTATAATACTGGATCTTTCTCTGCAGCAGAAATTTCCGCAGAAATGATTTCATCAATTTGATCTGGTGTAACTACCATCCAAAGAAGAATGTGTGCGTGCGTCAAACCTTGTTTGAAAAGTCGTGCTGTGACATCGTGACGATCGCTTGCTGATTGACCGCGATCCATAATTCCGCACGTTGTCATTGCATCATGGGAGTACTCGGTCATGTTCCTTAGGTTGCCAATGGATGTTGATGCCAAAAAGAACGCCGACCGATTCTAGCGCGACCTCTTGGTGGCGTCGTAACAAATTTAAATCTGTGTGAAACACACAAAACGTTTTCACTGAATAATTTTCAATAATTTTTGTTTTGAATAGCCGGAATAAAGAAAGTAAATGACAAATTTGACGATTCAAATAATTAAAAAACTAAACAAAAAAAATTGAAAAACAAAATTTTGTATGAAATATAGTAATTTTTTGGAATTGTCCAATTTTCCGACATTTCCTCAAGAAATGCATACGGTTTTTAGGGGCTAAGGAAAATACTGACCCAGTTTAATCCATTTTTTACTTACAGACATGCTAATTAAGAACTAGTTTCAATTATATGTCTCACAAATTGGCCGATATGATTGATAAAAAGTCTGCCATATGCTGTGAGGTCTGCATTTCTGGCATTTGAGGCATTGAAGTTAGGTGAACAAAACTATATACATATAGTATATTCTGTAGTAACAGGAATAGTGTAAAATTTTGCCCGCTACTTAGACGCAAGTCTCCTTCTTGCTAAAAGCTCTGAAGAGGCTGATGGACTGGTACATCAGGAACGCAACACGCTCATTGTAAAGGTAGGTTAGTGGATAGTTCGCTTCATACTGTCATGTTAAAGCTTTCTTGTGGAAGCCGTAAGGTGTCAAGAGTTCGCACTAGACACATTCCTTGCGGCTCGTGGCTGCCTCGTGATTGCCAAAGGAAATTTCCTGAGTAACGTGTATGAGCTGACGCAAGATTATCCGAGTCAGTGAGGTATTTGTATCGTCCAGGATAGGTAGTTGTCATGGAAGCCAAATATCGAAAAGAGGGCAATGAAGGCATGGCATTTATTGCCTTACACTGCTACAGAGTAGTCATTGGCAAAATATGGAATCTCTCACCTTAAGTGGTCCTCTGGTTCTACGACATTATAGTCAAGCCCATTATGTTCTATAAAGTATTTGTGGTGGAGGACTCTAGAAAAGAACACACTCACAAAGAAACTCAAGAGCGTTCAACAGGCGGCTCTCATGAGCATAATGGTGCACTAAGGCTCCATCAATCCAAAGCACTTAAGGGATCAGTAGGGTAATCTGGCCTGTTTTTCTGACATTTTTTTTCATATAAATTTTTATTCTACAATAGAACTTTTTTCACATATTATGAGGTATATCGTGAAGTATATAAACACATTTTTTCGGAATTTTTTGATGACACTTGTCGGAGAAATGGCTGGGTGAATTAACTGACAGACACGATTTCCCATGTTTGGATCATCTGAAACACAAAAACCCAATTTATTCTTAAAAAGTGAGTGACTGGTTATCGTCCCTACTAGAGTCATGAAAAAATGTTGATAAATAAAAAAGTAATTAACGTGTTTTTTTTTTTAATTTTTCCCCATTTTTTTACATAAATTTTGTCATACAATACGATATCCAGGCGTTTTGTGAACATTAAAAAGAAAACAAAAATTAGGCAAATCGATTGAGTAGGTTGACTGGGGTCATGTCCGCTAATTTCAAAAAGGGTGTGTGTGCGTTTAAAGTGTCAGGTGTGCACTACGAGTGCTCCGAACGTCGAGCGGTACTATTATTTTTGGGTCTTTTTTGAAACCTTCCTCCAAAGATTTCGCCGGAGGGTTTTGGCTACGAAAGTTGCTATCAGACTTAAAGAAACCGATTCCCAAAACGAACACATGTCTGAACACTCGGAAATCCTCACACGTTTTGACTTTATGTCAAGAACTTTCAGTTTCAGACTTCCTGACTATTTCAGTGTTTTCCATAGCCTTAATGACTATAAGGTATCGGAGTGCAGTCTCCTTCAGAGAACTGACCACCCACTTGGACTGCAGGGCGGCGACACTAGCTTTGAACTGATTAACAGTGCGTTCAGTTCTGGATGACGAATTCCTAACCTCGTTATGAATGACATCGGATCACTTTGTGATAAGACTAGTATGGGTGCTAGACCATAGCGGAAAGTAAGTTGACCTCCAGTCTGTCATAGTTAATGAAGGATTTCGCTCTAATTCCTTCGCGAGCCGATAGAGGGAAGCTTTGTCCATGATGCATTGTCAATAAAGGTTCATTTGTCGTTGATCGTTTGAAAGAGAATCACGTTAAACGCCATGAGTGCTAAATACGCGTCACACTACGAAGCTGTGTTCCTTTGCATCCACCCGTAAGGTCTCAAAATGTCGCAATCAGTGGCTGCTAAATATGTGAGAAAGTCGAAGGCATTTGTACAGAAGGGGATACAGCGATATATAGTGGCTAAAAATGGCGATGATTTACCAGAACCTGGTTCGATAGGAAAAGTGAACAAAAAAGATGAAAAAAGAATAGTGAATCTGTTTTCGCGGAATCCTGCTTTAACACTGCGGCGAGCAAGCAAAATTAATGGTAAAATATTTAGATATATACTACGAAACTATCCTAACTCTTCTTCATACTCATGATCTGAAATAGCGCAACAGAATGAAGAAGCCTCTGTTGACTGAAAAACTTGTGACAAAGCGGCTCTCTTGGGCGCATGAGAATATTGCTAGAGATTTTTAAAATTTCATTTTTACTGATGAATGTTCTATATGGGCACGTTCTGTCCTCACGCGAGCCTGGTCAACTTCTATCATTAGGCTTGTTCAGCGGACCGTAAAACATGGAATAAAGGTGCATCTTAGGGGCAGCTTCTCAAAGCAGGGATTCGGCACTTTGTACCTCATTACTGACAACCTAAATGCCGAGAAAATGATAAAAATCTACAAAAAGGCTTTACTGCTATCTGCCAAATGATGGTTCAAAATTATGATTGTTTTCTGCAGGAGGACAACGATCCCAAACACCGCAGCAAGCTCTGTACTCAGTGGAAAACTCAATCTGGCATCGTTACATTGAATTGGCCGTTGCAGTCGCCCGATGCAAACCCTATTGAAAATGTGTGGGCATATAGTAGACAGAAGCTTCGTGGAAGACGCTCATACACTTTGAAGCAGTTGTCTTACGAAGTTCGTCGGATCTGGAGATCTTTGCCACTAGAATACGCCGTCAAATTAGTAGAAAGCATGCCTCGGAGAAGCCAGGCAATTATCGACGCCGGTGGTGACTGGACACATTATTGACCAATTGCATCATTGTTTTAATGTGTACAATGTATATATAAATATGAAAGTTTCATAAAATTATTTTTTTTTTTTATAAATTAACACGACCACACTCTTACTTGGCAGACTAGAAATTTGTCAATAGTTTATATGGAAAAAGCGTGAATACTAACTAGTGACGATATTTAGTGCACTATAGCCGAAGCGGTACGAAATTAATGAATTTCCCTGCAGGAGAGTAGCTTCATGGACCATACATACGTATGTGCATACATTTAAGATTGCTATAATGAGTTTCGTACGTCATTGGCAAAAGCAAATTTGCATATAAATGCTGCATTACATAAATTAGTTGCTACAGTTGCAGCTGTCAACGAGTTACTCACAGCCTCTTCTCGTCATCCAATGCACGTATATTAAGGAGGGTCAGATATTTTTCTCTCTATTCTCCATATATATATAAATGTTTTAACACTTTAGCGAGAGCACTTTTAAGGGAAATTTAATGACATATAGTAAGCGAAACCAGTCAGCTTAATTTCACAAACATTTCGAAGCTATTGATCTATGTACATAAACGGTTTGAAGTTATGTCAGGCATATACAGGTAAGCTAGTGTTTCATCGATTGTATCAATTTTTGTGCTAGACCAGAATATTATCATAATAAAATCGTAATAAAAAGTAACATGATTTTGACATTAAGTTAAAAGCTTCCTTACATTGGGTAATATCTTTTAGGACAAAAACTGAAGCTTCGGAAAACGTCAGAAATAATGTTGGAAAATAACACACACTCTAATATTTATACATATGTGCACATACAAATAAGATAAGTTCATAAACGCTCGATTGTACATAGTTGGTGTTTCATCTCTTGTTTTGAAGGTAGGACACATTGTCTAATGAAACCGTTTCAAATTCCGATGCAAATTTTAAAATTATATTGGTTTATTCGTTTTTTTCAGTTAAAAAGTTATGAGTAACTTCCGTCATCATTAGAATAATGTTTTCCCAATAATGTTCTCAAATTTCAATGTTTATATTCTGTTGAGTTTGATCAGTTAGGACTTTAAATGTATGATTCCTTAAACAAAGTTTCGGAAAATTGTTAAAATGCAATGTTTGTGTTAAACGCTTCAATACATTGGCCCACACTAGCTCTAACCCACGCACACTTATCTGTCATATTGTCACGTGTACTTTACATATCGGCTTGTATTTAAGTTCGCAAGGTGTGCTTGGCTAATTTTGCAACGCTATACAAACTGGGTATACTATGTACAAAGGCCTTTATATTGCTCACTATTGTGCCACTTCGCTGCCGCTCGCTAAAGTTGTCGTCAAACTCAGGTGAGGCACACACATTATTATAGTCAATGGTGAATGGGTGCAGTCACATGTACCATTAATTTACATATGTATATATGTAGATGGTGGCACATATAAAGCGCATTGAATTCGGTTAATAAAGTGCGCATCCAGGCATTCTAATACTGTACACACAATAATACTCGTATTGTGCAAAAGGATTAAAATGACCAAATTATGTGCTTTTAACGGGATTTAAATGTGTGTATGTATAAGTATATGTGGTCAATAATATCAAGCGACTCATGAACTAACTCACCGCTTAGTAATTGTAATAAAATTATTAACTTGAACATATGTATGTACCATATATGGAATTGTGTGTGCCTTAGTGACCGGCTAATTACATAATTAATGCGTGTTCTTGAATTGTACGTCCGACTACGGGATTAACCACTTCAATTAGTAGCATTAGGCGTATTCTGTACACATAATCATGTTGGCTTAGACTATTTAACATAGTGTGTGTGTGTAATTTGTTTAACCCGTAATTCGCTTGTCGTATTGCAATTTCAAATTTTTAATCAATATTTAAAAACAACATAATTTTAACTGGCGTGACAGGCAACACTATTTATTTCGAGTGCAGATCTTTTCCACTCAGCTCGAATATGTTTACAAATACTTCTATGCTTGACAATCGCACATTATATGTTATTATAACGACTTAGTCTTGCCACTCGATTAAGCCACTTGTCAAATTTACTTTCACGTAGTGTAATCCCGGAGATGGTTCCTGAATTACACTTTCAACTGATTAAAATTAGTTTTATTTAGATGAAACTCCTGTTGCGTGTGGAAGTGGTCCGGAATTTAGAAAATTAGAATAAGGGAATGTCGGTCGCCTATGAATCCTTGCTTTTCTATAGAAAATCGCTCAGTGAAATGCATGAGCGCTGAAATCATATACAGCTGTTGACAGCTAATTAGAAACGCTCCCTTTTTGTTACAGAGTATAATATACAAAATGTTGATATTCCGTTATTTACATATATTTCTAAAAGTCTTTCATTGTTTGTGTTACTCTATTTACTACTAAATTCATTCTGTTTTGTTGTTGTGAAGTTTAAAGTTTTTTTAATTTTTTCCCAAACAGTAAATGCGTTACGCTGTAGAAGGTGAATTAAGTGCTAATTAGAAACAGTTGTTTAAAGAATTAAAATTCCTAAAGGTGTTAAGTTTCATTAATAATATTACTGATTTATAGTTAGCGTGTATTTCAAAGTTGTGATTTAAATTACATTTAAGTGTATTATTCAAGTTTTTTAATGAGAAAATATAATTTTATTTAAAATTACATCTGCCCAATGTAGTTACATTTTTGACCTTCTTCAGTCTGGAAAGAAGTACAAACAAATTGTGAATCACATCAAATGCTCAGTGCTTTTAAACATATACATAATTTTAAAACTATTTCCAATGTTGCACATAAAGAAAAAACTCGGAAAACTGCAACAGAAATGGACAGCAGAATTAATAATATCTCGCGAAGAGACCCAAAAGAGAGTACTACTGATATTTTACATGAAATTCAAGGCTAATACACTGTCCAAATATCCAAGAGAACAATTGCCCGGCGTTTGGTCAATCTGGACTATACGGCAGGGCAGCACGCAGGAACCCACTTCTGACTAAAATTCGTAGAAACGACTCGTAGACTTTGCCAACTCTTATTGGTCTAAGACAACAAATCAACGGAGGAATGTCGTTTGGAACGATGTAACAAAAATTATTCGCTTAGGTCCTGATGATCGAAGGTATGTTTGCCGTCCAATAATTTAAGAATTTGATCCCCGCTATGTTCCACCCGTAATTGAGTATTGGGGAGGTTAATCATGGTGTGGGGATGTTTTATCTGGAATGTAGAAATACGTCAACATCCCAAAAAATGCCATGTTGCCATGGGCTGAGGAAATTTTGCTTGTTATAAGGGAGATAACAATTCAAAGCATACGTCTAACTTGACACAAACGTTTTTTAATGAAAATTCTATCAATGTTTTGGAGTGGGAATCGTTCACCCCAGACTTAAACCCTATAGAACATCTCTGGGTGAAGTTAAAAGAGCTATATGCACCAAAAATATCCCAAATATTAATGTTCTTTGTGATGATATTAGAATGGTATGGCAAGCTACACCATTCATGCGCTGTCAGAGTCTTATAGCGTAGATTCGAAATCGATGTGAAGCAATATTGAAGCAAAAGAGATAAACAACAAAATACTAACCGAAAGTAAGCAAGCTTTTGTAATATCATTATATTTTGTTGATAAAATATTTTCGTTTCTAAATAGTTGTCACATTAAAATCGTTCATTCCACATAATTTTGTTAAAACTTCAAAACAAAAACGATTTTTAAACACAATTTTTACTACTAGAGTTTAAGTTTAACAAAGGTTTCAATAAAATAAGTGAAAATACAATAAATATTCGTGATTTTTTGGAAAATTACATCATTTACTTCAAACTATGTGTCGTTTCTAATTAGCTGTCGACAGCTGTATGTAGTGAATACAATATATTCTTCTTGGATTCCGACTGTTAAAAAACTATTCGAAGAGTGTCAACGGTCGAAATATAGGACATAAGAAAGCTGGCGCAGAAATCATTGCAGCAAATTGATCGAACTCGGCTGCGAACTGCGTTTTTTGAGACATGTCTTTGGGAATGCTGGTTCAAATTAAGATAACAGGAAATTATATTGGATAATGAATTGCTATTTTTTCAAATTGCTTTTTATCTATATGCTAAATAATTAGTAGAACACGCAAATAATCACTCGAGGTCGGCAATTGAACATTTCAACGCGCTCAACTGTTGCGGCGCTTGATAAAGTAAGGAAATTAAAGGCTAAATTAATGTCCACAGTTTTCTAACTGTGCAAAGGTAGCATAATCATTAGTCTTTCAATTGAAGGCTGGTATGAACTGCCACTTTCAAAGGGGTGTGACGAATTTGGTT